>CAJQZJ010037521.1:0-60049 GCA_907164525.1 Lophiomys imhausi | reverse complement strand
AGAGAGAGAGAGAGAGAGAGAGAGAGAGAGAGAGAGAGAGAGAGAGATTGGAACACAAAGCTCTAAATGGGATGTCTCCATCAAATCCCAGTATCTCAGACCTCAGGGAACCCTGCAGAAGAGGAGGCAGAAAAAGTGCAAGAGCCAGCGGGGATGGAGGGCACCAGGAGAAAAAGCTCTCTAAATCAACTGAGCAAAGCTCATATGAGCTCACAGAGACCAAATCAACCAGCACAGGGCCTACACGGCTTTCAGTTCAGTATTTTTAAGGGAACCCTGAGTGTGTGAAAGAGTGGGTCTCTAGTTCTCATGCCTTCCCGTGGGACTCTTGTCCTTCCATTGGTTTGTCCTGTCCAATTTCAATGTGATGTTTTTTGTTATATCTTATTATATTTTATTTTGTGATGTTTTGTTGTTACCTCTTAGAAGCCTGATCTTTTCTAATGAGAGACAGAAAGAGAATGGATCTAGGTGTGAGGGGAGGTGGGAAGGAATTGAGAGGAGTAGAGGAAGGGGAAAATGTAATCAGGATATACTGTGTGAGAGAATAATCTATTTTTAATAAAGGGGAAAATAATTTACTACAAAAAGATACTGGGTTAAGGAGACTAAAAGTACTTTTGTCTAAGTCATGAATTTTTTTCCTTCTTGTCAGGGATTAAGCCCAGGAAGTCACACACACTGATCAGACACTCCATCACTAAGCTGCATTTCCTAGCAGTAAGAACATGATTTTGCCTAACATTAAGTGTACAACAGAAGACATTCACAAATCTCCAAAGGATTGATTTTACATTTCTTATTTCTGAGAGTGAAATGTATAGGAAGGAATTAAAACAACAAGATGTTATGGATCAAAGAATTTTGAAGTGGAAAGGGAAATCCTGTCCACCCCCTCTCCCACTGCAGGGATGTCTTTTCCAGTGTCCCTGACAGGAGGTGACAGGTGCGCTGAGTCTCTCATGGAGCAGCGTGTTCTGTGGAACAGTGTGGGAAGTGCTCCACCCCTGCTGAGCAGAGGTTCCCAAGGTGTTCTGTTTCCAAAGCGATACATTAAAAAGTTTACTCACTTTCTACATGACAGCCCTTCCAGTGTTTGAAAACAGCAATCTGTCCCTCTTTAGACTCCCCTTTCCTGGGAGTACACCCTCAAGTCCTCGAGGAAGGGAAGGACCTGCAGTTCTCAACAGTGTGCTCTGGGTGCCAGGTGCTTGTCTGCGTCGCATTTCCGATCGTCTCCAGGCTTCCTGCGATTATCCACTCCACAACTAGGAGAATGGAGGCTCCTGGGACTGAAATCATTCATCCTAAGCTCCCTGGGCTGCGAAAGCAGCAACGCGCATCCGCTAGCGCTAATAGACTAAGCCCACACTGTCTGTGGATGTTGAGCTCCACAGGACATCAAAGTCCTCCAATACCCCCTTCCTAGTTTACCATGATTCTGCGACAGGATGCTAAGAGCCACATGTGATATGATGGTTTGCAAGCACTCTTTAGCATATTTCTGTGTCTTTGATTCTCTAGCTTTTTCAGACACACAAGGAAGGCAGGATTTCTCTGTGTAACGGAGCCCTGGCTGTCCTTTATTTACCTTGTAGACCAGGCGGCCCAGAACTCACAGAGATCTGCCTGCCTCTGCTTCCCTAGCGCTGGGATTAAAAGCATGCACCACCACACCCAGCCCATGATTTCCCTTTTTGTCATAAAGCTTTCTGGCATAGGGGCTGACAAAATGGTTCAGTGGGTGAAGGTCTCTTATCCAGACTTAAGGACCCTCCCTAATCATGGAAGGAGGAAACCAATACTCGAAAGTTAGCTTCTGACCTCTTCGCATGCACACCATAGCATGCATGAACTCCACACATACACATGCAAATGGACAAATAGGTGTAATAAAATTACACCTATTAATTAATTAAAAATTAATTTAAAATGAACAAATAAAGACTTCTAGGATGGGACTGAGGAGATGGTTGAGCAGGTGGGCAAAGGCACCTGCCTGCCAGGACTAACACTTTGAGTTTTATTCCAGGGAATCCACAGAGGGGAAGGAGAAAACCAACTTCCTTAAGCTGTCCTCTGACTTCCACATGAATAAATAAAAATGTAATAAAGGACAGTTAAAAAAAACCACTTTGTGGGCCATTCTTTGTTCTCCTACACAGCCGAATTTGAACCGACCCTTGCAAACTTCCTCTCTCCCATCCTGTGTGCTGGTTCCAAAAGGTGCCAGTTCAGGATGTTATTGAAACTATTATTTTCTCAATGATGGTGACAACTATTCCTGTTAAAACCGGTCACCGCAACGCTTGACAAGCATGGACTTGATCTCTCACATGGTCGTCACTGAGACTGAACACTGCGGTGTAGATTTCAAGTCCTATATCCTGGGGCAATCTGATGATGGAGACGGAAACCAACACATACTCAGATGCCCGAAGTGTGCCATGTGATAGCCACAGGCACCGGAAGTGGAACAACATGCACCTCAGTCTCCTGGGGGTATAGGCTTCCAAACAGTGTGGAAGGCTGATGGCTGTGGAGGAAATGAGTCACATATGAGGACACCCTCCCATTTCCACCCTCATAAAACTACTATTCTAATCCATTGCAAACCACATAATGTCCCAATGAATGTTATTCGATGCCATTTCTACCTCAGTGGCAGAATTCAAGTTGCAAGGTAACAATTCCATTGCCATCTTCCTTAAAGCAGATCTTCTCTCAGAATGTGTGATCCCATGCGTGCACGCATGCACACACACACACACACACGCACGCACGCACGCACGCACGCACGCACGCACTGAGAGAGAGAGAGAGAGAGAGAGAGAGAGAGAGAGGCTACACAGATGTACATACATAACTTGCTTCTCTCTATTGCTTAGCACCCTTTCCTTATCCTGTTACCGTTTTCTCTCAGACAGATGGTGTTTATAGCCAGGAAAGAAATGTTATTCAGCTGTAAGTCTGATAATCACTATCCAAAATCCTCTGAAGATGTTAGCCCATGGGGGTACACTTGAGATATACCCATGCAGAGGCCAACATGTCTGACCTTACCCAGTCCCATGATAGGGTGACAACTATACCTGTATCTGTTCAATAGGATGCCTCTGTATGCCCAGACAGTTCCTCTCTTCCCTGTGGACTTTAGGGCTGTGTGTGGGTTCTATGTGCACACAGCAAGCTGATCCATGGCAGCTCTCACTGTGCTGAAGGATTATAGAGTGCTTGCTCAGATTCCCTTCTCCCTTCTCTTACTTGCTGCTGTGGGAGACGAAGGGACAGGTGCAGATGCTCTGAGGTACATAAGCAACCTGCTCTACTGGAGGTTCATTCCCCTTCTGGAAGAGGCCTGGCAAAGATATGTGTAACATAAAAATCAGAGAGGGACTCGAGGGAAAGTTTGCATTGGCAGGCTGGGAATTATGGGGAAGAGAAAGCATAAACCCATTCTCTTGTTCTCATAGATGGCCATGTCCTCCAGTATCTGAAGCTAGTGTGTGCCAGTCTTCTCAGCCCCTTCCTTTGGAAGTCACCACAGCTAGCTACCCCGTTGTAAGCTGAATGATGACGGGAGTTTTAATCTCGTTTTTGCCCTTTTCATAGGTACAATTTCCATGGCAGAACAGTGGATTGCTGGCATTAAGGCTTTTATGTTACCAGTCTCATGCCTGGATTTTGCCTGAGGCTAAAATAAAGCCCAGAACAAACCAGTAAGGCCTTTTTCCTTCAAAATGAGTCTTTCAATTTGAAACGTCAATTAAAATGAGTTTGTCTGGTTTCTTTAGAGCAGAAGAAAGTTAAAACTTGATGGAAATGGCTGAAATGAAAGGATTCACTCATGATTCCACCTGCTTGGTTAGGACATTGATGGCCTTGGGTAAAAGGATGAAGCTCCACATTAAGGGGGGCGGGGTTAGTGGCTTACTTGTGGTTAAATCACTCCTATGTTCATAAATTATAGATGATGATTGGGATCCCTTCATGCCACACAAAAACCAGTTTTATCACTCCCATTCTGCTCATAGAGACTAACAGTTAATTTTCTCCAGAAATTTCAATGCAGCCAGGTACTGAGGAGGTGCTCCAGGGAGCCTCCCAGCCATACTATGCCCTCCACACTAATTTGCTAGAAGCCATTAAGCAGCTTAGCCCTGAGACCCAGGTAAAAGTAAATCAATCCAGGCCTTATCAGCTCCCAGGCACACAGCAGCACTTAAAAAAATGTCCCATGGGTCGTTTTAAAATGACCAGGAAGAATCTAAGTGTGTACATACTCCAGTGATTTAAGTTTCAGCATCATACCATGTAGGGATATGGACAAATGGGTACCAAAAAAAATCATGTAATGCAGACGCTCATCACAATGCTCTTTGTAGCAGCAAGAAAGCATTAAATTGCTGTCATTAGGGAACAGGTTAAAAATGTCAGTGTATGAGACCAATGAGAACCTTCTCTGAGCCTCATGATGAATTCTCATAAAACTATCAGACAAACCATTAACTATCAGCCCCAGAGACCTGGACTTAAAGGGAAAGAGATTTTCACTTTTTATAAAAGTTCCTTCCTGCCTACTATACATTTTTGTTGACACTGCTTAAATGAACTTAAAAAAAAATCTTTTTATCCATGTGTGTATGTGTGGACCTGCATGAATGCTTCATGGCCTTGCAGTGATTCTCTTGTGTTTGTCCTCTGTCTCCTTATAGGAGTACCAAGATAACAGATATGTTAGCTGCCAATGCTGGCTTTTTCATGGGTTTTAGGGATACTGACCCATGTCCTTGTGAGTTCCCACTGAACTATCTTCCCAGGCCCTGAATGGCTATGTTAAAAAGATGTTTTCTGGGCTTGTGTTGTAACTGAGTGGAAAAATCCTTTCTCAGCATGCTCAATCCCCATGATAAATGATATAAAATGATATAAGATATAAGAAGTCTTCCCCCATGAACAAGAAGCTGTGTATTAGCAGATGACAACCATTGCCATTCCCTCAGTAGATGGGGATTATCAGTTAACCCAGGCACAAAATAATAATAATAAAAAAGCCCAAAAGGTTCAAAATAGACTGAGACTCTTCCCAGGGGAGGGAGGTCCATAAAAAGCTCATTCTGGCCTGGGAAGAGAACTCTGTGATAAGAAGCCAGGCCCATCACCAACTACAAAACCCTTGACTCCTTCTAACAAATCCACACTTAGACACCTGATAAAGTACCATGGCTTTTTTCAGCTGGAGACTGTGTTCCTGGAATGATCCTTTAAAAACGCAAATATTGTCAAAAGAAAAATTGTTTGTTCTAGCTGAAACCTGATTACAAATCCCAGGCCTCCTTTTCTCATGATGACTGTCTCACAAAGTTCAAGTCTGAGGCCTTCCTTTGCCTGCTTTGAAAAGGGAGCAATGACAAGATGGCTTCCTGGGAGCCATCTCTGTTTAGAAGCAAACAAGCACAGGCTAGCCCCCTGACTTTCTAGTCTCCATGGGAAGAGCCTAAACTGGGTAGCGTCTTTGCTTCAAATTAAAAAAATAAGTCTTCTTATAAAAAAGATGAGAGAAGGCAGATGTGGTGACTCATACCTAGAGTCCTATCTGGGATGGAGGCAAACAGACTGCAGTTGAAGATCAGCCTGCGTTGGGTGCTATACTGTCCATTGTCAGGTGGTGAGCAGGGTCTCTGGTCCTACCTGCTTGATGCTGATAGTATTGCCATTGGACATCCCAGAGATGACATCCAAAAATATCTCTAGGCATTGTCTAATACCCCTTAGAAGTGGGGCATAGTAAGGGTGAGTGGACAAACTTGGCAAAGACGGAGAAATTTTTTTTTTTTTTTTTTTGTTTTTCGAGACAGGGTTTCTCTGTGTATCTCTGGCTGTCCTGGACTCACTTTGTAGACCAGGCTGGCCTCGAACTCACAGAAATCCGCCTGCCTCTGCCTCCCGAGTGCTGGGATTAAAGGCTTGAGCCACCAAAGCCCGGTGATGGAGAAATTTTTGATTAGAAGATAATGTTTTAACTGGCCACAAACTAGGTAAGGGATAGCTAGAGTTCAGTTCTCAAATAGAAGTGGGGGACATTTCAGGCTCTCATTACCCAAAGTTGTGACAGCACTTGCTGGTGACACAATAGGACCCCAGGACCTTGCATACTTCCAAACTTCAGATACAAAAAAAGATTAATAATTGCAATGACTCAGGAAATGAATGTTGTCCTGACCCGTCCGCTATTCCAGGTAAGAAGTTAAGAAATTTAATAAGAAAATTGATCTCTACGCACATGGTGAAAGAGGATCTAATGAGCAACAAACCAGGCAGATTCAAAAGCCTCCAATTATTCTCTCTAATACAGGCTCAACCATTTTTGAACACAATTACAGACTTGAAACCCCACAGGGGAATTCAGTGGAAATCATTTAAACATTTATTTGATGTGAAACCTCTGACCCAAGCAATTCATAGAGGAATTTTAAAAGTGCAGCCTGGAAGATTTGACAGTAACATCATTTTGCATTTTGTTGACAAATGGTCGATATAAATAATCACCGGTGGCATCTTAAATTAGATCCGAATTCGAATGAGAACGTAGAGAGCTCCCACGGGGCACAAGACCGGAAACTGTATTATCCAATATATGGTGCTCATTACCAAGCTGAAAGTAAATTTGAGTTTGATTAAATTTGTAGATAAGACTAAAAGCAGTGTGAAGTGAGAAATGGAAAACGCAGGATGTAAATTAAAGTTAAAACGGCTGAGTCAAAATATTTGAGAACTTTGATCAGAATTCAGTCAGGTGAAATTTAATGTGAGAAGAGAAAAAGATTCCATAGTTAGGGTTGGTAGCTTGTGAGCATCTCAGTAGTCATCACACACTGGGGGAAGCTGGGTGGTGGTGGATAAGCTCCAGGGAGACTTGGTATTCCACCCACTCACCTTGGAAGGTACATTAATAACAATGGATCATCATGTCAAAGGAGGTTTTGTAGAAGGGAAGCAAGAAGTGGCAGATCAAACCCACTGTTTCTGAAATTCTCATTGAGCACCAAGTTTCGCTTCAAGGAAATGGAAATGCTGAAGCTGGTGTCTTAGTGCCGCTACAAGACAACTCAGAGCTCTGCCCACTCCTCTTTCTTCCCTCCTCCCTTGCTCCTTCCTTTCTTCCTTCTTCTTGTCTCCCCCACGTCTTCCCCCTCTCCTTCTCTCTCTTGTCCCCTCTTCCTCCTTCACCATCAACTTCACCTACTGAGTTTCCACAGACAGGCGAAGAAAAATTTCCCTTTAGCAGTTCAAAGCCAACTATGATCAGCCACCCTTTCCACAGGAAGAAGCAGGGATGCAGAGAGCTTGAGAGCTTTGTCAAAGATCCCACAGTCAGCGGCAGAGGATTACCAACTGTATTCTTTGGGAAACAGCCTGCAGCATAAGGAACTTGAAGGAAAACCTCTGAGATTTTAAGAGATTTGAGAAGTGGTGAATTCTATTTGTAGAGAACATGGATATTTGTTTTCCATCTGCTGGAACCTTAAATTTCAGAACCTCCCTGCAGAATCTAGGAATTTATTTAGCTGCAACAAAGAACTTTTAAACAGTAGTTTAAATGCATAGGGGATTGTTTGCCACATATACCAAGAGGACAGATTGGGACAGCAACCAGGGTTGCTCTTCCATGCATGCAGAACCAAAGCCTCTGCATATTTTCTTCTCTGTCTGATGGCACAAGATGGCTGCCAGAGCTCCATAGGAACACCCACATTCAAGGCCATGAGAAAGGAGAGAGTGTGTATTATATTTTATCCCTTAGCCTGGTGGTTCTCAACCTTTCCAATGCTGTGACCCTTTAATACAGTTCCTTAGTTTGTGGTGACCCCCCCAACCATAAAATTATTTTGTTTCTACTTCATAACTGTAGTTTTGCTACTCAAAATGCTATTGTCATGAATTGTAATATAAATATCTGATACGCAGGATATCTGATATATGACCCCTGTGAAAGGGTCATTAGACCCCAAATGGTAGCACCCACAGATTGAGAATCACTGCCTTAGCCAGAAAGACAAAGGCTTTCTGAGGAGGCAATGCAGTCTTATTTAAATTCTCATTGGCCATCACTGCCCTTGGGGAACCTGGGACACCTGGAAGTGGGATGCTGCCATTGATCCCAAGCAGTTTCACTCCCTAAGCTTGAGCTTCAGGGTTTCTTTGCAAGGGTGAAAGAAGTGGAATATATGGGTGTTGGCTAAGCTTATCATGATATATGCCACAGTGTCTTAATCCCCCCCACTTTAGCTGGGAAAGCTCATTCCTTGATCTGAGGCCCTGATACACTCTAGCAGAAGCATGGGCCAGCGAGAGCCGGCTAACCGTCCTTGTGGTTGATGCTCAGTAGGAACTGAAGCTATAACTCTGTATAAGGTCCCCCCCCCCCCTTTCTGGGGCAAGAGTTTGAATATTCAGCGGAATAAGGATCTTCAATCGTTGCTATTTTGCAAACAGAGCCAGAATCAGAAGTCTCCCCAAATATTCGACAATAATGGGATGGATTCTTATGACAGGGAGGATGAACTTTTGTATGAAGAAAAGAGTCTGGTCAATGACAACAAATAGAAAACAAAACAAAATGCAAACAAATTTGTAAAAAATCTGGAAACAGCCCAGATATCCTTCAACTTGTGAGTAAGTAGACAGATTGAGGGACAGCCTCACAGGGAATAGGAGTTAGTAGGAAGAGACAAACATGCAAGAGTGTGTCTGTGTCTCAGAAGCATATGGCAAATGAAACACGGCAGATGGGAAGGATTGTATAGTGCAGAACATTGCTGATGTAGATTTCTAAAGCCCAAACTGGTCCACCATAGCAAAAGCTGAAGCTGGAGGCAGTGTCTGAGGTGACAGGGATGTTCCATGTCACCTGTGGTCACCATACACATTTGCAAAACTCAATGGATGCAGTTCAGTATGCAAACTATACTTCAATAAAGTTGATTTATGTTTTTTGTTTCTGCTATTTTTTTTACATTTTTATTAAACATTTTTATACAATTTATTTTGGCCATAGTCTTTACCCTTTGCCAACTATTCCCAGATCAGCCCCCACCTCGCCAACTTCATGTTCTTTCTCTCTCAAAAAACAAAACAAAACAAGATTTTAGGAAAAACAACAATAACCCCCCCACAAGGAAATAAAACAGACAAACTAAGAAATTATCAGTAAGACAAAAAAAAAAAAAAAAACAAAAACCCAAAACCAAAACCATTCACACACCTGCACATGCACCTGCTCACACACGCACAACCATGGAGTCTCCTTTGTGTTGTCCAGCTACTCCTGGGCATGAAGCCTACCATAGAGTGTGACTGCTATTCCCAGTGACACTTTGTTGGAGAAAATTGATTTGCTCTTTCCCAACAGGTATCAATTACAAATAGCTTCTTAGTTAGGGGTGGGACTTTGTGTCCACTTCCCTTCCTAGCCCTGGGATTTTTCTGGCTTGAACCTGTGCAGATCTTGTGCACGCTGTCAATCTCTGTGAGTTCCTATGTGTACCAGTCTCCTCTTCTGTATAGACCAGTGAGCCCCGAGAAAATGGGTTTGATAAAGACATCCCGTTTAGGACCGAGTGCTCCAAAGTCTCTTATTCTCTGTGCATCGTCCATTGTTAATGACCATATACTGGAAAAATAAGCTTCTCTGATTAGGGTTGAGCAATGCTCTGTTCTATGAGTGTGATAATATATCATTAGGAATCATGTTACTGCTATATACCTTTAGCAGAATAGCAGGGATAGCCTTTCCCTAAACCCATGACCTATTTAGTCTCAGGTTCTTGAACACTTGCAAAATCATGTGTGGGTTGCAGTTCATAGAGTAGGCCTTAAATCTGAGTTTTAAAAGTAGTTGGAGCTGGGCGGTGGTGGCGCACGCCTTTAATCCCAGCATTTGAGAGGCAGAGGCAGGCGGATCTCTGTGAGTTCAAGGCCAGCCTGGTCTACAACAGAGAAACCCTGTCTCAAAAAAAAAAAAAAGTTGGTTACTTCCATAACACTTGTGACACTGTTGAACCAATATATCTTGCAGGCAGGTCACTGGTGTAGGTCTCAGGAATTGTACCTGGGTGATATTGATGATTGAATTTCTCCTTGAGTAGCCTTCAGAGTACCTTCCAGCACCACACACACTAGTGTAGAGGTAAAGCTTCAGTTGGGCACCAGCTTGATTTCTCCATGTTTGATGACATTAATAGGTATTCCACAATATGGCCTTATGATGAGGTTATAGAAAGTAACCAATGGGGGCTGGAGAGATGGCTCAGCGGTTAAGAGCACTGGCTGCTCTTCCAGAGGTCATGAGTTCAATTCCCAGCAACCACATGGTGGCTCACAACCATCCATAATGAAATCTGGTGCCCTCTTCTGGCCTGCAGATATACCTGCAGACAGAACACTGTATACATAATAAATAAATCTTTAAAAAAAAAAAAAAAAAGAAAGTAACCAATGGTATTGCCAATAGCCTGTGATGTTTGTGGGGTGGCAGTGGGGTCCATGGGACCCATTTGATCAGTGACTCAAAATGATGTAACCTATTCCTGGGAATGAAAGTTTTACTTGATGTCATAAAATGTCTGGTTGGGTCTTTGTCTCCCCTATCATATGATGACTCCATTTAAATTCATTTCATTTATGTAGATATTTTAGGCTTCCATATTTTTTCAAAAGTTCTATAGTGTGAGTTGTCCTTCCCCACATCCTTGCCTTTTCATCCTCCTCACCATTAATCCCATTCTAGTTTCCCGTTATCACTATTACACTCTATCACTATAGCAGCACTATAATTCCATACTGCATTTCCTTTTCTACAGAAGATTCTCTCCTCCCCATTGGTCTCTTAATACCTACGTAACCTAAACTTTGAGAGCTAACATCCATATATAAGAAAATCCATATAATATTTGTCTTTTTGGGTCTGGGTTACCTTACTAAGGATGACTGTTTCTATCTTTGCCCATTTATGTGTGAATTTCATGATTTTGTGGTGGCTTTTTTTAAAGTTGAATAATACTCCATTGTGTAAATTTGCTACATTTTTATTATCCATTCATCAGCTGATGGACATCTAGGCTGTTTTCAATTTCTGGTTATTATGAATAGAGCGGCAATGAACATGAATGAGCAATATCTCTGAAGTAAGATGTAGAGTCATTTGGATATAAGCCCAACAGAGGTATAGCTGGATCTTGTAATACAATAATTTCTAGCCTTTTGAGGATCCCTCACAATGATTTCCTCAGTGGGTATACCAGTTTGCATTCTCATCAGCAATGAATAAGTGTTTCCCTCTTCCAGCATATTCAACAGAATGAGCTCTCTCTTGTTTCATTGATCTTGGCCACTCTGACTGGGGTAAGAGGAAATCTCAAAGTCATTTTGATTTGTATTTCCCTGATGGATAAAGATGTTGAAATTTTTTTCCTGAGCCTTTTGTGTTTCATCTTTTGAGAATTCTCGGTTTAGTTTTATATGCCGTGTTTTAGTTGGGTTACTTGTCTTCTTGATGTTCAATATTTTTAGTTCTTTATATACTTTCCTTACTGTATATCAGATGTACAATTGATAAAGATTCTCTCCCTTTCTGTAGGTTGACCCCTTTGATCAAATGATGGTGACTTTTGCTGTACAAAAGCTTTTTAGCTTCATGAGGTTCCAGTTGTTGGCCCTTAGTGTCCTGTTCAGAACGTCCTTTTCTGTGCCACTGAATTCAAGGCTATTTCCTATTTTATCCACTATGGGGTTCAGAGTATCTGGTCTTATATTGAGGTCTTTGATCCATTTGGAGTTGAGTTAGGTGCTGGGTGATATATATGGATCTATTTGCATTCTTCTAATTGCAGACATCTAGTTTGATCAGCACCATTTGTTGAAGATGCTGTCTTTTTTTCCAGCATTTATTTCTGGCTCCAATGTAAAAAATAAGGTGTCCATAACTGTGTGGACTTATGTCTGGGTTTTAAATTTTATTCCATTGACCAACATATCTGTTCTTATACTGACTGATGCCATGCTGTTTTTAGTGTAATAGCTCTCCAATATGACTTGAAATCTGGGATGGTGATACCTTCAGCTGTTCTTTTATTATTCAGGATTCTCTTAGTTATTATGTTTTTGTTGCTGTTGTTTTGTGTTTCCATATGAAGTTGAAGATAGTATTTTTTCAATTTCTGTGAAGAACTGTGTTGGAATTTTGCTGGCAATTACATCGATTCTGTAGATAGCTTTTGATAGGACAGTCATTTTCACATTCATACCAATCCTACCAGTCCATGAGCATGGGAGACTTTTCTATAATCTGGTGTCTTCTTCAACTTCTTTCTTTACTGTCTTAAAGTTCTTTATTATACAAGTCTTTTACTTGCTTGATTAGAGTTATCCCAACATATTTCATTTTAAAATTTTATTGTGGACACTACTGTTTTACTGATTTCTTTCTTAATCCATTTGTCATTCTGTATATAGGAAGACTGTTGATTTCTATGAGATAATTTTGTGTCCTATTTTGATGAAGGTGTTTATCAGCTGTAGTAGTTTTCTGGTGGAGTCTTTAGAGTCTTTCGTGTATAGAATCATATAATCTGAAAGCAAATATACGTTGACTTCTTCCCTTCCTATTTGTATCCCTCTGATCTCATTCAGTTGTCTTATTGCTCTAGCTATGACTTCAAAAACTTCAAGTATACTGAATAGGTGTGGAGAGAAAGCATATCTTTGTCTTCCTCCTGATTTTATTGGAGATACTTTGTGTTTTTCTCTGTTTAGGATTATGGTGACTGGGATCGCCGTAAACCACCTTTATTATGTTGAGTTATGTCCCTTGTTTCCCTAGATAGTTCAAGACTTTTTATCATGAAGGCATGTTGGATTTTGTCAAAGGCCTTCTAAAATTTTTTGCATTTAATGAGATGATAATGTGGTTTTTCATTTTCAGTCTATTTATGTGATGGATTATATTTATTGACTTATTATTATAATATTATAATATAATAATATTATTATATTATTATATTATATAATATTATTATATTATTATTATATTTATTGACTTCTTCACATAAATAGATGGATTATATTTATTGACTTATTATGTATGTTGAGTCATCTTTAAATATATGGGATGAAGCCTACTTGACCATGAGATTGTCTTTTTGATCTGTTCTTTAATTCAGTTTGCAAGTATTTTACTGAAAAATTTTGCATTTATGTTCACAAGGGATATTGATTTATAATTTTATTTTTTGATGGGTTTTTGTGTAGTTTGACATCAGGATAATTGAAGGTTTGTAAAAAGAACTGGAAAATGTTCTTCCAGTTTCTATTTTTGGGAAATAGTTTAAGCAGTATGGGATTAATAATTATTTGAAAGTCTTATAGAATTCTGCAATGAATTCATTTGGTGCTGGACATTCTTTGGTTAGGAGATATTTAATTACTGCTTCTTTTTCACTAGGGCTTATGTATCTTCTTAAGTTGTTTATTTCATCTTGATTTAACTTTAGTAGGGTATATATGTCAGGAAATTAATCCATTTCTTTTGGGTTTTCTAGTTTGGTGGAATAGAGATTTTTAAAGTATGTCTTTATGATTCTCTGGCTTTCCTCAGTGTCTGTTATAATGTCTCTCCTTTCACCGTAATTTTATTAATTTGAATCTTCTCTTTCTGTCTTTTGGTTAATTTGGCTAAAATCTTGTCAAAATTGTTGATTTTCTCAAAGAAAAAACTCTTCATTTTATTGATTCTTTTGTTTTTTAATAAACAGTTCACTGATTTCAGCCCTAATTTTGATTATTTCTTCCCATCTACTTCTTTTGTTTTTTTTTTACGTCTTGTTTTTTTAAGAACTTTCAATTTTTGTATCATTAAGTTATTAATATCTGATTTCACCAGTTTTTTGTTGTGTTTTTGTATATGCATGTTTAGGTACCTAGTACTATGAATTTGCCTCTTTGAACTCCTTTCATTATGTCTCATAGGTTTGAGTACATTGTGTTTTCATTTCCATTTGATTCTAAAGAGTTTTAAATTTCCTTATTGACCCAATTTCCATTCAGAAGTGAGTTGTTCAGTTTCCAATGAGTTTCTATAGTTTTTGTTGTCTCTACTCTTGTTGATACCTAGTTTAGTTCATGTTTGTAAGATAGGCTGCAGGATATTGTTTCAATTTTAAAAATATCTGTTGCACTCTGCTTTGGGTCTTCATATGTGGTCAATTTTGGAGAAACTTCCATGGGCTGCTGAGAAGACAATAAATTATTTAGTGTTTGGGCATAATTTTCTGTAGATTCTGTTATGTTCATTTGATTTACAACAGTTTTAACTCCAGAATTTCTCTGTTTAGTTTATGTCTGGATAACTTGTGTGTTGGTGAGAGTGAGGTACTGTAGTCAGCCACTATCACTGTGTGCCAGTTAATATGTGATTTTAGCTGTGATGGTGAAACTGAAACTTTGTTATCAATGATATTCATTAATAACTATAAACTGTTATATTAGGCCAGTGGAGCAGCCAACGGGCTGGTGGGAGGCTGGCAGGCCTGGCTCACTTTAACTGTGGCCTGTCCTGTCCTGGGGATAAAGCCCTGGACCAAGGGTGGCCTTCACTACCTGCAACTGAAACTCTGTTAACTAATATATTTATTAATAACTATAAACTGTTATATTAGGCTAGTAGAAGAGCTGGCCGCAGCCTGGCAGGGTAGTTGCTGGGGCCTGATGGGAGGCCTGTGGCCAGAAACCTGTAGGCTTGCCTTAGCTAGAGACCTTTAGGCCTTTCAACCTGAAACCTGCAGCAGTCTTTTCCCAATAATGAAATATACCAAGATATTTTAATGTTTCAAGGCTTAGGCCTTAGCTGGGCAGACTCTCAACTAGCTCACCTAAATTAATCCCATACCACTTAATCCCAGCCATGTGGCTTGCTGTACCTTCCAGAATTCTCAGACACATCTGTCTGATTCTGTGTCTCCTGGAGGAAAGAGAGCTTCCTGTGTGTAAAACCCAGGGATTCTTTCTTCATCCCAGGAAGTCCTGCCTTCCTATATTCTTTCTGCCCAGCTAATTGGCCATGAGCAACTTTTATTAACCATTCGGGGAGTGTCTCAGAAAGGGCAGTAACCAGATCTCTGAGCACTGAAATCAGCCTCTGAGAACCAATGTATAAGACTTTCCTCCAACATGGTGGCATCTCTTTTATGAACTTGGGTACCCTTGTGTTTGGTGCATAAATGTTTAGAATTGTAATATCCTCTTGGATTTTTCCTTTAATGAGTATGTAGTGTCTGTCGTTCTCTGTCTCTCCTGATTTATTTTTCTTTAGGGATCCTGTCAATCTGTAGAACAGCTCTCTGCCAGTAACCCACACCTCCCACATTTCGCTGGGACCCAGAATTACTTTTTACCAAGGACCCTGCAGTCACCACATTTGACTGGGACTTGGGGACCCCATAGCTGCCACATTTGGCTTGGAGGCAGATTAGGCAATAGCAACCAAAGAACAGAACACCCACCTGCAAGGATAAGACTAGCTATCTACACCAAAGCCCACCTCAAACGTCATGACTCCAGATGCCTTCTTCCTCTTTCAGGATCTGTCAAAAGCTGAATAGACCAAGAATAGCCTGTCTTTGAACTGCAAATTAACTCTTGCCTGAGTCTCTGCTACTGCTGTGCATTTTGGTTGGGCTGTTTTCTTAGTTTTTTATTGCTGTGATAAACACCACGACCAAAACTTGGAGAGGAAAAGATTTATTTCAACTTACATTTCCAGGTAACAATCCATCACTGAGGGAAGTTAGGGCAGGAAATCAAGGCAGGAATATGGAGTCAGGAACTGAAGCAAAGACCATGGAGGAGTGCTGCTTGCTGCCTTCTCACTCATAGCTACTCAGACTGCTTTCTTAACCATCCCAGCACCATCTCCCCAGTAGTGGCACCACCCACAATGAAGTAGGCTTTTTCACATCAATTGTCAATCAAGAAAATGCCCTATAGGCTTGCCTACCAGCCAGTCTGGTGGGAGAATTTTCTCAGTTGAGATTCTGTCTTCCCAAATGACTCAGGTCATTTGTGTCAGCTTGTGTCACGTTGACAAAGAACTAGCCAACACACTAGTCAAGTTTTCAAAGATCACTTGGGTCAGTTCCTTAAAATGAACCTTCCTCAAAATAGATAGATACATAGGTCATAGATAGATGGATGATGGATAGATACATATGCACATATAGACAGACTGAAAATAAACATGCCTTGTTGATTCTCTTCCTTTAAAGATATTTATTTGTTTTCATTTTATTCACATGAATGTTTTCCTTGCCTGCATGTTTGTATACCATAAAATGTCCACAGTGTATGCACAGGCCAGAAGAGGGCATTGGATTTCCTAAATATGAGATTTCAGACAGTTGTTAGTTGCCATGTATGTGTTGAGAATTGAACTCGGGTCCTCTGGAAGTGCAGACAGTGCTCTCAATAACTGAGCCATATGTCCAGTCCCTGCTATTGATTCTCTTGGGAATTTGGAATAATTTAGAAAGATACTGATTGAAACTAGACAGAATAGTGATGTTCTAGACCTTGTCTGTATAAGTTATCTCTCCAAAACTTAGTATTGAAGAGGAATGGGTTGCACCAATAGGAGGGTCTAATGACAGTGGCCCTGCCATTAACATAGACATACAGTTTATGAGTCTCACTTGAGAAAGGGACTAGATCCTCATTATTAAAAATTAAATGAGCCATCAAAGCAATTCCCATCCTGCCATAAGTGATACTTGACATCCGAATGTGACTTACTGCAAGTTCCACAGAGTTAATTAAAACTCCCCACTCCTACTGGTGCCCCTGGTTTGTCTCAGATGACAATTGAAGTGGGTCACACTTCTGTGAACCTCAGGAGGACCAGCACTAGTTTGAACTTGAGTTAAAATTCCAATGTTGGGGCTGAGGAGACAGCTTTATTGGCAAAGTGCTTACTATGCAAGCATGAGAATCTGAGTTTGATCGTCAGAACTCTTGAGGGAGAAATGCCAGGTATGGTACTGCACTCTCGTAATCCCAGCACTGGGGAAGGAGGAGACAGAGGAGCCATGTAGCCTGCTGAGCAGACACCCAACACTACAGTGGGGAGTTACTGGCTAGTAAAGAGACCTTGTCTCAAAAAGGGGTGGAAGGAGTGTTGGTGGATCATGCCTCAGTAATGACTCTCAAGATTGTCCTCTAGCTTCCAGACACACACACACACAGACACACAGACACACACACACACACACACACATGCTCACACCTACACCCTATTTGTAGGTGTGACATATATGAATAAAGATTTCAGTGTTAATGGGGAGGACGTTGGAGCTATTGCCATATTGGGTGGGATAGGGTTTCTAACCCCTTCTAATAGGTTTCTTGCACTGACTTTATTTGCTTCATCACCACGGTTAGCAGGCTGGGAGAAAGCCTGTTCACACAACATCATGAGGCTTTAGCAGCTGGGCCCAGTGCTTTTGGAACCTCCCCAGGGGCCCTGCTTGGAGGCTTGCATATTCTTGGCCCTTCCAGATACCCTCATTTCTGCTATAATACAATATTCTGGTCTGAACTCCTGGGTGCCATCAAGTGCTAGGCGCCATCAAGAAGGAGAACAAGAGAGATGGATAGATGTCTCTTGATTTAATAAGTCAAATCAGATTCAACTAATAGCATTTCAGAGATTTTTCTGAATAATTTTGTCATTGGGAACTTGCTATAAAACTTGCTTTGCAACTTAGCCTAGCCTCAGTTGAGAGACTACAGCTGGAGATGCTGGCCATCGGGAGGGTGAGCCTTCTGGGATAATCATGTTTTGTGGTTGTGAGGTCAGCTCTTAACCAAGACTCCATGAAGTGTTTCAGAGCCTTCTTTGCAGAAGGGAACTTAGAAAAAGGAACCAGAGTTGCTCAGTCCTATCATGGTCCCATCCATGCCCTTCTAACTATTACCTATCCCACTCAACTTCAAGGTCACCTGAATAATGATGATCTTAGTTAGCTGAGGTGTGGTCATTACATTTGAGGCCTCCCAGCCTTCCAGGGAGGGTAGACTCAATAAACACAATGACCCTTATGTTCCCAGGCCTGGGTCTTTTGATCAGAAGGTTGCTGATGTAAGAAAATGTGGAAAGTTCTGAGAAGGCATTTTTCTTGGTCACCAGATCCCTAGGACAATGGTCACTACCCTCTGGGAATGAGTCAAGGGGTCACGAGTTTGTAGTCATTCCCAGACCTCCTGTCCCTCACCTTCCCTACTTTAAAGAAGAAAAGGAATGGTATTGGAAAGGTGTTCAGCACAAATGGGATGGAGTTGGGGAAGAGCCATTGTGCCACCTGAGGGGTTGTTGATGGGTCAGGTATGTGTAGTCCAGAGAAGAATCTGAGGTATACATGTTTGTGAGGACTCAAGACCCTGCCATGATGACAGGAGGGAAGGGTAGAATAGGCCATGTACTGGAGGAATATAAAGAGACATAGAGGTCTCCAGAAGATTCACTCTGAGAAAGACTTTTCTCAATTCAGGCTTGTCCAACTAGCAGTAGTCACATCCTCTAGCCCAGACAAGTCTAACTATAGACACCAGGAACATCCATTCAAGATGGAGTTACAGAGGGCAAGTAGTCACAGAGTAATAGGTTTCAAGTGGGGGAAACTGTATAATATGTGGAGACTTCTGGAGAGTTACAACTGTGGGGGCTGCTGGCATTCAGTGAGTAGAGGCGGGGTTGCTGCTCAGATCCCACAATGCACAGGACAATTCCCACCACAAAGAACCACCCAACTCCAATTGTGAACAATGCCAAGGCTGAGAAAGCCTGGCTTAGGCAAACTATAAGCTTCGTTCCAGGTAATTGCCTCTCCTCCTTCCAATCTGTCTGGTAATTCAGAAGACCGGGGAAGTTAATTAATGATATACAAGGACCACCCAGTACTCAAGGGGATTGTGTGGTAAGACTTTGAAGTTGACGAAGCTCAGAAACATATATTTTCCCCTTTGGACCATATTTTGGGACTCTGGCCATCCTTATTGTTGCCAAAACTATGAGTCTGTTATTCTCTAAAAAGCAAATTTTCTCTTCCCACCGCTTCCACCTACTACTACATACAAGTTGGGAGGTGACACACACAAACTGAGGTAGGCAATGTGTGTGCGGGTGTGTTTAGAACAGGTCAAAATAAGCAAACTGAGGAGTTTGTGGCAAATTTTACCTCAATGGCTTCTAAAAATTACTCCTATATCACTTCTAAAATTATCTTTCATAATTCATTTTATGCCTTCTGGGTGGTGAAATTTGCCAACCCCTCCCATCCCCAAACAAGCTACAAAGGAGCTTGTTCCTGCCAGATCTCTCACGCTCGGAGCCCGAGGAGCAGATGGAGCTGAGGTTGGCTCTTGGCTCCGCTGCCTGATGTCTAGGTAACGAACAAGTTATTTAGCCTTTCTGAGCCTCAGTTTCCTCATTTATAAAATGGGACGATATCCCTGGCCTCATAGGATAGCTGGGAGATAACATAAGCACTACGTAATCTAAGTAACACTAAGCAGCTGTCTGTGAGTGGATCATGGGCTTTCAGCTGTGCCTCCCGGTTATAGCTCGTTTACAGATAAAGGCCCTGAAGCTACAGCTGGGTGACTGGCCTCAGGTTACACCACCGCTCCTAAATATCATAGGTGAATGGGATTCCAGGTGAGACTGAAGCCTGAGCCTCTAGCCTACTGTCTCTGATCCTCTGCCGCTGCCGCCCCGGCTTCAGCTTCACACTCTGCTGTGGCTTGAGCCTGGGAATCTTGGAGCATCTTCCTGTAGTTAGGCCGACGTGCAAACTCTTGATTAGCAATTAGTGTATGCACGATTTCTATCAGCTTAAGGTCATTCTCCTTAGTGTGCTACTTTGATTTAGTAGAACTAGCCTCTTAAGGTCCCTCCCACCACTGAGAGGGGAAGGGAACACAAGCTCCCAAGCCTAACCCAGAGGTTGTCTCCAGTTGATAATTGGTCACAGCACATTTAAAGGCAGGCCTCATTACCAAAAGTAGATGACCAGCACAAAACAAACACAATGGTATTTTTGGAGGTGTTTCTGTTTGTTTGTTTGTTTGTTTAAATTTACAGTCTTTTTTTGCTTACATATTATGGTTTCTAATTTTGTGTTTTATGGGATTTCCGTGTGTGTGCTTCTGGTGCTTTTCTTTGGCTGTTTTTTTCTGTTTGTTTGTTTTGTTCTATTCTGGTTTTTAAATGTTATTTTATTATTATTAAGTTTTTAAGATGCCTGTTTTAAAGTGAGAGAGAGAGAAAGAAAGGGTATGGATTTGGGTGGGTAGGGGGACGGGGAAGATCTGAGGGAAGTTAGGGGAGAGAAAAATCACAATCGGGATATATTTATGAAAAAATCTATTTCAGTGAAAAAGGGGAAAACAAACAAACAAACAAACAAAAACCTTCAAAACCTAGCCACTTAACCTTATACAGAGACCCCCCCCAATCAGTGTCTTCTACAGGCAGTGGTACAGACACATGGAGATTCTCAGTCTGGCACCTTCAACAGGCACTGTATCTTTTCTGTTTGAAGAAGTCCGGCTGAAAACATACATTTATCCCAAACACTGCTGAAAAGGCCAACCCAAATGCACTGTTTTGTTGAATTGGTCTGAAACACATGGACTCTCTGTGAGGATGCAAATTATTTAACCGGTTAGACAGTCTTGACAGTTTCTTGTGTCCTGGGTGAATTAAAGTAGGAAGTTAAAACAAATAGGGCCTGCTTCATGGTAAAAAGCTCATCCAAAGTTGAACTTCATAAGAGAAAATAATATTCATGGAGAAGAAATGTCTTATCACATTTGAGACTTATCCCACCAAAGGTCATGGAATACCAGGCCCAAGACAACGTGACTCAGGGTTTAGGGGGAGGAGACATGTGTATGAGATCCTTGCTTGGAATACAGCCCTACCCAAAGCCTGTAAGGTGGACAATCCCCTATAATGCATGTATTCCCAAACCCTTAGCAGGAAGAAGAGCTGTGTAGTGGGATGAAGATCAGTACATAAGGACTTGAGAAACAACCTATGCAATGAAACCGATGAAGACTGATCATGTTTTTCTTGGAGACCAGGAGTTTAGGAGCTGAGAAACAGGCAGCTTGCAGCAGAGGCAGGTGTTAGAGGTGATATGAAAGCTGCCCTCTGATAGAAGGAACCGGGGTGACTACAGAGGGCTGGAAAGTAGACTAAAGTTACATGGGAGTGGGGGTGCATAGTTGACACAGAAGTCAGTCAGAGAGGAGACTGAAACCATCATAGGAGGAAGCCCTTCATGTGGCATCTGAGTGGGAGGCCATGGGTACCATAGTCATGCTGATGCCCAGATGAATGACATAGTATCTGATTCAGGGTTTCCCCATATGCCCATTGTGGTCGCACAACACATCATACCCTTCTTTGTTGATGCAACCTAACACATCCTAACTTAGGTGGGTGTTTCTTCCCAGAGCACAAATGGTCCTGCCTAGATTGTGCCTTCTAAACATTTGGGGATTCTCCCTTCAAACCCCGTCACCCAGTCATGCTTTCATGAAGTAGAACATTAGAAGGCACGATCTGGCCTGAAATCGTATGTATCTAAAAAGACACACATTGCATGCTTTAGCAAGTAGAACTCTAGTCCAGGAAACAGCTGTTAAATTCCCTGGAAAACATCACCTGGTAATACAAAGAAGCTTCTGCAGGGTTGTGGCCCTAGTCACCTCCCACAGAGATGCTAAGATGTCCCCAATAATAATGCTGACGACCCCTAAAGTGATGCCAAGTCAAAGGTGAATAAACACGCTTCCATTAGCCAGCTTGTTATGCTGTATGATATTCTGTCTTTCTTTCTCTGCAGTGCCACAGAATGAAGCATAGGCCCCATCTTTGACTTCTGCATGATGAGCAGCCTGTACCTCCTCATACCTTAACTGAGACTCACACATGTGGCTTTGCATGTGACGCTCAGTGACACAGGGTAGAAATGTCAGTGTATGGTCTTCAGTAGCCCCTGCTGGTTCTACCTTTGCCCTGCCATGAGACATAGATTTTTCCAGATTCATGATTACAACAAAGCAGAACTCACAGCCACCAAACCAAACAAACCATAGTCAAGATCCAAGAGCATAGGGCCCACATGGAACTGGCAGAGCAAAGCTGGCTTTGTTGCAGCGCAGAAAGCTGTTAAAGGCTGTGCTGTATCTTGCATAGCACACTTGTGGAAATAGATAAAGTTAAAATACATTTAAAGAGATTTAGTTACCAGGCCTGGTGGCTCATGCTTTTCATCCCAGCTATGCATGAGGTGGAGGGAGGAGGAACACGGATTCGAGCCCAGCCTGTCTTGAAATTTTTTAAAAGGAAGGTGGGATATAGTTCAGTGGTAGAGTATATGACTAACACAAGAGAGACTCTAGTTTCAACCTCTCTTACTCTGATGATTAAGGTAATGCTGTCTTGTCCTGACTCCATGCTGTGTGTGTTTAGACACTTCTCAGTCCTCTACAGCCATGTCTGACTTGGCATCATAGTTGGGACTTTTCATGACCCTGACCATGGTCCAGATGTATTAACTGAAATAAATAATGTTTGTATAAACTAAAAGAGCTGTTAAAGGTATAAATAAAATTAAATTGTCATGTTGTGACTGAAATAACTATTTTGTTCTATCAAAACAGATGTCAAAGGTTATTCTAACCCTCGTCTAATATCTGATATCATTGTCCTGTTATCATATGCCAAGTCCTGATATGCCATCCTTATACACTGATATCATTGTGGGTTTTGCCTTTTAAAAATGCTATATCCCTTGAACTTCAGAACGAAGAGTCTTTCTGACGAGTTAACCCACTCTTGACCACTGGCCAAAATGAAGGATACCTTGTACTCTTCATTGGTTTAATAAGCATGGTGATCTGTAATTTTCCCCCATGAATCATTTCAGCAGCACCAAAACAAGCAAATAAACATCAAACTAAATATTCCCAGATGGAGAGAGGATTCAATAGAAAGTGCCCTAGTCTGGTCCACAGCAGTGCTAAGCATAAATGGTGCTAACAGGAGAACCCCTCCACCCCAAGAGACAGGAACTATGGAGCAGAGGGCAGAAGCTAGAACTCCATTCTAAACCCTGAAGTTCTTGGCTGCCTGTCAGACTTCATCTGCCCACCTCTGCAGTGATGCAGTCCGGGCTGCTACACAACTATCAAGACTGCAACCTGCAGCTTCCCTTGCTGTTGCCTGTGACCATGGAGCTGACTGACCAAAGGGACATGAGCAGAAGACCACCGTTACACCTCAGCAGGAAAGTGGGTACATGGGCTTCTTTTCCTCCCCCTCACCCCCAGCAACTGGAACCTAGGCCACGCAGACAGGGACGGTGCTCCTGACGTATGGTTCAGTGATCAGTACTTGGTACCCCTCTGCAATGGGATTAACAGCTAGTGTCTTGCACGCAAGTCATTGATAGCAGCAAACAGCGTTTAGTTCAGTTGATGTTTTTCTTCCATAAGATAGTTAATTTTCACTGTCACCTCGAATAGCAAGGCACAGCTGTGAGTGTGCCTCGAGGACATTGCCAGGGGAGAATCAACAAGGAGGAAGAGCACTGGGTGGCACACTGCCCCCACAGCCTGGGGGCCTCGATAGAATGAAAGGGGAGAAAGAAAAAGTCAGTGAAATGCCAGTAACCTGCTTCTCTCTGCTTTCTGGCCCACTAGGATAGGACGAGCTGCCTTTCCCACAATGATGGACAGAAACCTGTGAAACTCTGAGCCAATCAACTCTTTCCTCCTTCAGGTTGTTGCTGTCATGTATTTTGTCTAAGAGCTGCCAAAGTAACGGAGATGCTAGATGTTCTCGATAAGCTGTGCCCTGTATCAGTTTATGCGGATCCAAGCTCCCAAGCTCTTTGTGGACACACCCTATAGGTCTCCCTGCATTAGACACAATGGAGGAGGTACAAAATGACATGAATCCTGACTCTAAAATACCCACGTTGAATAACTTCCCTAGACCAAAACCAAAACAACAGCAAAAAGTTCTCTTCCATGTGGACTATTGCCTGGTGAGAACTTTCTCAAGGGGTTTAGCTTCCCCTCTAAGTCAGTGGGGTTAATTATTTCTAAAAGGAAGACCATGGGGATGACTTTAAAAGGCACCCAAGAAGCCACACAGCCAGGATCTACTGAATAGACCATATATGTGACTCAAATATAGAATGGCTCCAGCCTCTACCTGGCAACAAGCCATTGTCTTTCTGGTGAGGAGACTGACTCATCTCTTGTACCTGCAGCACATTGTGTCCACTCACATCTTCTGAGTCCCTTCTTTGTGGGCTGAAAAAGATACAGCCATGAACAGGGCTAACCCCACCGCTGCCTGAGCAGGATGGCAAACAGAACCACATGGCTGTGCTTTCAGTGGCAGAAGGTCATGGGTTGGGGTATCCAGAGTAAAGGCTGAGGTGAAAGAGCGGCCTCGGTGCCTCCAGCATGCAGAGACACAGGAACCGTGTGGTGTCCTCAGGCACGGAAGAGCTGAGCTTCTTATGCACCAAGGTTTTGACTCGATGTTGTAAGAAAACCAGCATTTAAAAGGTCCGTATTGACTAATTTTGTGTTGCTGTGACTGACATGCTCAACTGAGACGGCATAAGAGAAAAAAAGGCTTATTGGGGCTCATGTTCTCAGAGGCTGTCTGCCCATCATGGAGGGGGAAGGTGTATTAGAGTTCATAGTGGTGAGCTCGAGGGGTAAGACTTCTCATGTGACAGGGGTTGGGAGGCAGAGGAAGCAGGCTGGATCCAGTCCAGGCCTAACCTTCAAAAGTCATCCAAGGCCTCACCTCTTTTTAATGGCTACACAGTCTTGAACACAGTGCCACTGGTCATGGAACAAGCATTCAAAACCACAAGCAAGGTTCTAAAATAAAGGACCTTCCTCTAGCATTTAATCTGAAGAGGAAAGGGTGTGACGGCCCTCTGCAGGTGTAGATGGTGTTAGACCTGACCATTTCTTGAACAAGCTGTTCACTCATCAAACATGCTGAGCATCTTGTAATTCAGAGATCTACAGGTACATTGAGAAGCAAGACCAGGTCCCTGACAAGTTCTAAGCACGTTACTTGGGAGGAGGTCAACCTATGTGTGTGTGTTCAGGGTCCAATGCCTGCTTATAGACACCTTGGTCATAGACACCCTGGGGATGGGCTGCAGAGCCTGGGAATCCAGGAGAGACGAAGCCAAGACCCACCATAGATTCCTCTCTCTCTCTTTCTCTCTCTCTCTCTCTCTCTCTCTCTCTCTCTCTCTCTCTCTCGTGTGTGTGTGTGTGTGTGTGTGTGTGTGTGTGTGTGTGCCTATCTGTCACCTTATCCCTCCCTCTTCCTTTAGATTTTCCCTTGGATCACTCACTCAGGATAGTATTACTGTATTTCCTTGGCTACTAAAAACGATCTTAAAATCAACATTTTCTCCCTGGAGCCAGACACATGCACAAAAATACATTTCAAGTCCAAGAAAACTGACATGCAATGTGTTGTGTGTGATCACTTAAGAAAGGCACAAATGTAATATCCTGCCAGAAACTCGGATCAGGGGCGCATCAAACAAACATCATGATCCCAGGGAATGGTCAAGCTCCAAACAGGGAGGCAGTTCACCAGCCCTTGGCCTCACCTATTATAGGCACAACCACGGGATCAGCTTGGGCAGCCAAACCGTGGGCAATAATATCCTGCAAGCTTCTAATTATTGCTGCATTGCTATGGTGTGTGTCCCCTTAGCATCGATGGAATTGCGCCGGGTAGATGACCAGTCTTCAGAAGTGAGAACAGAAGGGGCAGAGGGAAAGTGAGCAAGTCTACGGAAGCCCTGCCTGTGTGTGAAGTAGCTAAGAGACACCGAGTTAGGGGCTGGCGAGGGATATTAACAGGAGAGCGTTTATTTTCTGTTTTGGAAGCAGTATGTCTGCCAGAGGGGCCAGTGTTTAATCGAACTAGCTAGCGTTAACTCTGTACACAGAAGGTATTCTCTTTCGCCACCCTTCATCTGGCAGAGCAAGTGAGGCTGCTGTTGCTGCTGGGGGTGGACAGGAGTTCACCATATCACCGTGTTGGAGAAGACGTCTAAGATATCAGAAATTACTCGGTTGGGACTAGGAGAGAAAGGGAGGTGGGTCAAGGTACACTCAGCCTTTCATCACTCGCTGTAGATGGATGCTTTCCCGGTCAGCCTGGCACCCGGGAGCCCGACTCTCTACAGGGAGACGTCAGTGCTCACAGGTCCCGGGTGGAAGAGCCCCCGGCCCCTCCCGCGCAGGCTTCCTTTATATAAAGTCCCTGGCCTCGTGGAGTCTGCAGCGGTGGCGCTCGAAGCGGCGGTGGCAGAGCTCCTTGGAATCGTCCTCCCGTCGCTGCTGCTCTGCCAGGACAGCGCAGTCAGCCTAGCGAGAGCTCCGAGGACTTCCCGCCGGGACCATGCGAGGCTCCGAGCTCCCGCTCTTGCTGTTGGCACTGGTCCTCTGCCAGGTGCCCCGGGGGCCAGCTGCCCCAGTGTCAGCAGGCACAGGCGGTGACACTGTCTTGGCCAAGATGTACCCGCGCGGCAGTCACTGGGCTGTGGGTAAGTGTCCCAACTGTGAGATCCCCGGGCTCTTCTCCTCAGAAGGTCTAACTAGGTAAAGGGAACCTCTCTCTCCATCTCAGCATTTTCGCTTGGGAGTTTGGCTTGGCTCCTTTCCTTCTACTGAAACACTTACCCAGCTCTCCTCCAAACTCCATCCCACCTTCTCTTGCTCTGGGAAACCTGATAGATCCCTTGCCAGTGACAGACTGGTACCCAGATCCCTTCCCTCTCGCTTCGCACCTGTAAGTATCCCTCTTCCGCGGGGCATCTGGGGCATCCAAGCCAGCTCAAAGCTCTCTCTCCTCAAACCCCTCAACCTTGCGTGCAACTCACCTTCCCTCTGCACCTGCTCACTGCCTGCTAGCCTTGCCCGCCCGCCCGCCCGTGGTCTGTTCCCAAACAACTTTGGGGAGTGTGGTCCCCTAGTGAATTCTGGATGAATTCCAGCCTGATGGACAGGACTCCAACCCATGTGGGCTGGAATCCAGACTGCAGTGGTACACAGAGCAGGGCTACAGGTGCAGCTCCCCCCAACCCGGCCACCGCCACCCCCACCTCGCCCCGCCCCGTGCCTTGGGTTGAAATAATTTTCCCGAGATTTTCTCACCCCTTTCAACTCTCTTTGATCCTTTCCCTGGTCCTTATGCCACCTCACTCCCCGCCTTGGCAGATTTTAGGGTTCATGCCTGCTCTCCAAGATTACCTGGCCTCTGCTACCCAAACCCCGGGTTTTTGTCCATCTCTTAGATCCACAATATCACCCTCTACCCTCTCTTCTTTCTGACTTCGGCTAAGAAGTCCTATTTTCTGGGCCCAGGCTTCTGGGCCCAGGCTTCTGGGCACAGGCTTCTGGGCTTCTTGGTTCCAGTCTAACAGGAGAGGATTGTTGCACAGTGGGTAGAAGGTGCAAAGTGGGCCTGGGTCCGAGCTCTGAGTAACACAGGCTCCCAGAGATTTCCTGAAACTCTGGGAGGCCAGTAGCAGCTAGCAGCTTGGCAGTCATCTATTTGCTACTAACATCACATGGTGCTCTGGGGGTCACAGCCACCAGCATCACCTCCAGGTATTATGCTCCCCAAGCAAGCACGCCCTCCAAGAAATGCAGAGCCCAAGGTCTGATCTTTTGCCACTCCAGTCAATTGTGACGACCTTGTATTTCCTGGGAAACTGGTGCTTTCCCTAACAAGTTTGAAGGCTGCGCGCGCGCGCGTGTGTGTGTGTGTGTGTGTGTGTGTATGTGTGTGTGTGTGTGTGTGTGTGTGTGCATGTGTGTTTCCTTAGTCAGATATTTAGAAGGGGGGAACAGTGTATTGGAAAGGAAATTTCTATGCCAACTCTCAGGTTATAGGTTCCAAAGTGAGGAGAGATTTGGGGGAAGGAATGGGGCTGGAAACTCTGACTCTGGACTTCCATGTTGTGTTTTCCCAAAGAGGTCAAGAGCACTGGGTTGCCATCCTATAGTTTTGGGAAGTCTTGTTAAAAGTCCCAGGGATGAAAGAACTTGTGGCCTCTGAGGGCCACTCGGATTCTACGAGACTGGACAGAGAGTGGAGTGCAGGTTGCTATGGGAGAAGCAGAGAAAAGGTGGAGAAGAACCCAAAGTTCGAGCTGCTAATTCTTAAAAAGGGAATTCTCTGAGCCTACATTAAAAGGCCGTTGTCTGAATCAGCCACAAATCAGTGGGCAGGGAGGGAGAACTGATACTCCGACTCCATTATTTTTCTCTCCTCTCCATCATCACATGAGAAGAGCCCATGATCTATCAGTCAACCCTTGAAGGCTAAAGGCACAACAGAGGTGGATAGGAATCTAGTGCCTTATCTATGGTGCAGACCAAGCTGAAGCTGACCCACTGTAGTTAGAGGGCACACATGTCCTGGGATATGTAGGGTACTTTCCTTAGTCTTCCTCCACAGTGGTACCACAAGCATCATTTAAAAATGTATTCTTAAATGCACTCTTCTTAAGTTATTTACTTTTAACTGTGGGGGATGGAATGCAGGGCTTATACACATAAACAACCCCTCTGTACGAAGTCACAATCCCAGCCCCCACTACATTAATATTTAAAGTTTAAGGAGAGTCTGCCTAAGGTGCCCAGCTTACCCTCCAACTTGTTATGAAGCCCAGTCAGGCCTTGCACTTGCATTTGAGATGAGAACAACTGTATTTTGGATAGGCACTGTTGAAAGATGTGCATTAGCAGGGTTGAGTTACGTGAGATTTAATTTTAGTTCTGAAATGTCCTAAAACAATCCCCATTCTCCCCAGTTCCCAAAGACATGCAACCTAGGGTTGCCTTTGTTCTGTGTTGTTTGGATTTTGGTGATGCTCAGAGTGAACCCACGCTAGCAAACGCTCTGTCACTGAGCTGCGCCACTCATGCTTCTTTTTGAGACAGGGTCTAATAATGTAGCCCAAGGTAGCCTTGAATTTGTGATCCTCCTGCCTCAGTTTTTGTAGTGCTAAGATCACAGGCATTCACCATATGCTTGGCTTAGTTACACCCTAGGACTAAACCTCTATTATTGTCCATGGGGAAACTGTCAGCACAGCTCTCTCAGAGAGCCACTTTTTCTGGCTAGGAGAAAGCAATGGGAAATGAATCGGTAGCCTGAAAACTGCCCACACTTCTCCTGTGGGGTTTCATGTTTGTGGGAATATTGTGTGTGTGTGTTATACTGGGGTGTGTGTTCACATTTGCATATGTGTGGGAATGCATGGGTAGGGGGAATGGAGTGCCTAGAATCACCTTTAATTGTTTTTTCCCTTTATTCCTCAAGGCAGGGTCTCTCTGTTAGATCCAGAGCTCGCTGATGTGGCTAGTCTAGCTAGCCAGCTTACTTCCACCTCCTGAAGCTGGAATTGCTGGCAGGCCGCCAGGCCCACTCATCCTTTACATGGGTTCTGAGGATCTGGAGTCTGGTCCTCACACTTGCATTGACAAATGTTTTAACCATTGAGCCATCTCCTCTGCCCCATAAATACTATCTTCTTTTAGAAGCACACAATGCTTTATATCTTAATGGATAGTTTCTCAAATTAGGGTAGTTTTCTAGTTCCAACTCTGAAGAAATTAATTTACATTTCAAACCTGTCCTTTAGTGGTATAGTATACAATTTAAGGATGTGCAGATACTTTTTTCTAATTAAGAGCAAAGCTTTATTATTATTTTTAAATACCTGTCCTTTCTCTATATTGAGATCTCCATTATTTTAATATGGATGTGCGACAGTTGGTGATAGGAGATGAAGTGGAAGTGGGTATCTTGTTCATGTTGCCATGGAGATGATCATTTGGTTGACAGCAGCGAGCTCAAGAATGAAATAGGACCCAGGGAATGTGTGTTTCCCTGGGATGTTATAGATGGCGCACTTCCTGTAATAACCTACGTGTGTGTCGAGAAGGGGCACTTGGACAGCACATGACCTGCAGGCAAGTACTGACATTCAGATTAGTGCCACCAGGATCTATGTTAGATCAATAATAAGGTGGGCAGTGGATCTATTTTGCCATTAGAGCAAAGCCTACAAATGTACTCCAGCATGGTAAAATGAAGGTCTTCATAAAAATATCTCCACCACCCCACTGCTTTATTGGCAATGGCTCCTTCTCATCTTCAGCATTTTAACTAGATGACAGGCAATCAGAGATTCCAAGAGTGACTGAGGCAATTACTGTGAGCATCAGGGTTCCAGTGCTGTCTTCTAGTCACCAAGATTCAATTTCCTTCATGTAACTAAAGCTGACGACGCATCAGCTCTCCTGGGAAGCTGTGAAACATAATCACCATGAGGGCCAAATGCAAGGCCATTTAGGGGACAGCTGGACACTATGTCGACCCAGCTGCTAATTGAAACAGTGTAAGGTTCTAATCCTCCATTTGGAACAGTGTCCTTAAAGAGGTCTTCAAGCCATGTGAAGTCACTTCTAAGTGACTTGGCAAGGTCACTCAAAATCTCACTTGAAGACTGCCTAGTATTAATGATTAATTTTTTTGAGTTGCATGATACTGTGATATACTAATATATGATCCTTGCGCACTCACAATCACATTTGAAGACTTCCCAATATATATATTTTTAAAGATTTATTTATTATGTATACAGTGTTCTGTCTGCAGGTGTATCTGCAGGCCAGAAGAGGGCACCAGATTTCATTATGGATGGTTGTGAGCCACCATGTGGTTGCTGGGAATTGAACTCATGACCTCTGGAAGAGCAGCCTGTGCTTTTAACCGCTGAGCCATCTCTCCAGCCCCAAAACTTCCCAATCTTAACAGAATTGAACATTTCAAGTCACATGATACCTTATACACTCATATGAGGTCCTTGCTCCTTTAGAACGTTAGCTATATGTAAATCACATTTTATGTCCAGATTCCCGGGTGATGCCCCGCTCTGCCCTAAAGCCTTGGGAACTTAGGCACTGCAAACAGTATAATGTATAGCAACAGGACTCTAGCCTTGTTATCATTCCAGAAGTTTTGCTTATGTCTACGAGGTTTCAACAAGTCTCATTTCATCACTCTACTACTATGGTGTTTATCAAATGGGAGAGTTCACACTCACACATTCTGCAAACCACCTATTGCAGCTCACGTGACAGTCATAAGGAGGATGGGCTGTGCTGCTGCAAAGGGTCTCTTTTCAGTTCAAGTCATAGACAGTCACACAAGTGTCATTCCTGCAGTGTTTCCCTTGGCTATGCCTACTGCCAGTCAGTGCTGGAACCATGAGACGTTCGCTGTTCTGTACACTTTAACTCATAAGCACCAAAGGCTTATTAATAGTAGAAAACTCCATGTCAGGGAAACAAGGAGTGGAGAAACACCGAATGTGCCCGTTCAGAGGCTGAAAGTGTTAAGAACTTGGACCTGGCTGGGTGTGGTGGGGCATCCCTTTAATTCCAGGCTCCCTATCGAGGCAGAGGGAGGCAGATCTCAGTGAGTTTGAGGCCAGCTGGGACTGCATGGTAAGACCAGGTCTCAAAAACAGATGAACAAACAAACAGACAAACAAAACAAAAATATGTGGATTTGAGGTCCACACTTGCCACCAAGCTGGACAATCTGAATTCAAATCCTGGAACCCACATCATAGAAGAAGAGAACTGACTCCCACAACTTACCCTGTGACACACACACACACACAATGTTTAAAAACAGAAAAAGAATGCAGACCTGGGGTTGGTCACTCAGTTCTTAGATACATGAATATCCCTGTTTTTGGTACTCTGGGCCTCCTTCATAGGATTAACTAATTAATTAATTTATAAGGCAGGCACATGTGCCTAGAACTACTGAGATAGTCTCAGAGATTCAAAAGAAACCCCCAAAATTGATGTGGCCGCTGAATATCAGCCAGAACTTGTTTTTCATTACACTCTTAACCCATCAGGACTTCTAGGTGAGTTTTTCTTGATTCAATTTCAGCTAAAATTCAGAGAAAGTTTAAAGGAAAGATTCCTTTGGTACAATTGTATTACAGATAAGAGAAAGGGAGCATTAAAAAATCATACAAAGAAACACATCAAGACTTTGATTTTCAGCAGAAACTTGAAATTGGTGGTGGGAGACGTGGGGATTCTGCCTTTCAGTTGGACACACAGAATTGATAGGACTTTATGCTTCGAAGCTTTCTTAGATGCGATTTGACCTGCCTTGTTCCTTTCATAGTAGATAGCACTGAAGCCTGGGGTGATACAGCACTTGTCTGGGGTCACCCCACTAGTTAGTGGAGGTTTGCAGCAAAACTCAGGACCCTGAGTCACACAGATCTGAATTCCGTTCAGTTTATTGCACATCATGAACAGACAGTAAAGTTGTGCATTGGGTATAGACTTCCTCCTTCCTGATAGTGAAATAACGCTGCTTATTCTGCATTTACTGGAAAGCAGAGCCCACTCTACCGGCGTCCATTTCAGTTATTCCTTCTTTTGTTCTCCTTGGTTGGATTCGTGGCATGCTGGGTTTGTTTGTTTGTTTGTTTTAATAGGACACTTAATGGGGAAAAAGAGCACAGAAGAGTTCCCGTCCCTGTATGAGTCTGCGGGAGATGCCCTAAAGGAGCAGCTGAGGGGATATATCCGCTGGGAAGAAGCTGCAAGAAATTTGTTGGGCCTTCTAGAAGATGCGGGGAACAGAAGCTATCAGCCACCACAGAATCAGGCTCTGGGCAATCTCCAGCCTACTTGGGATCCTGAGGATGGGAACTACTTTAACGATGTTCAAAACCCAAAGGTGAAACAAACAGGCTTCAGATGAGGGGTGGGAGGTGTTTAGGGAGAGGTTTTTGGGGGGTGGTGTTGGTCAGAGGAACATAAAATGCCTTTTATGTATACTGGTTAGTTTTCCCATCACTGTACAAAATGTCTGACCAAAAGCAATTTGAGAAAAGATGGGTTTATTGTGGCTCACAGTCTACAGGTACAGTCCATCACACTAGGGAAGGTGTGATAGCAGGGCCAGGAGGTGGCTACCTGTGTGTGTCACAGAGAGGTGAATGCTGCCTCTCTGATCACTTTTTCCCCCTTTTCAGTCTATCCAGGACCCCAGCTTGTGAGGTAATGCCACCCACATTCAGGGTGGGTGTTTCTACCTGTTAAACTCTTTGGAAAACAGCCTTACAGATACCCCCAGAGGTGTGTCCCTCTAGGTGACTCTAATCCCAGTCAAGTTGGCAGTGTAGAATAACCATGGCAGGAAGTCTTTATGTTGCTAGAGTAAGCCACTACCTGTGTGTGATAAGCAGACTATTATTCCATTTCCACGCTATCCTTTCTTTTGATATCATAGTTTTTCCCTTAGAAGAAAAAACTAAGTACCAAAGTTTGCTTTAGGAGGAGCTTTATTAGTAATTATGCTCATTTGAATCAGGGATTATGGTCTTCATGAGAGTTTTTGTATATTTGTAGCCCAGGCTGGCCTCAAACTGGAGACTGTCCTGCCTCAGCTGCCAGAGGGTTTAGGATTATAGGGGTATGCCACCACACCTGACTTCTTACTGGAATATTTTGATAGCAAGCCCACAGACAGTATTTGAGCAAATTCTTGTGGGCTTACAGATATGTTAATGTTTGATATGCACTAGATGAAGAAAGGTACCATTTGCAATTGTTTTCTTTTCAGAGGAGAATGTTCTTGTTTATATCCAAAGTTGCTTTAAAAAAAACTTTTATTCCAAGATTGAAAGATTCAAGTTGCATTCTAGTATTCAAAACTCAATGAGGATATCCAAAGTTAACTGACTTATTGGTATATAATAATACCAAAGTGGTAATGTTCAGATACAAAGATAGTAGCAAATAACTGAGACTGGATTTTATGGGAAGCAAGGCAGCTGAAAATGGGGTAACCATCACCAACTTTTAACACACTTACAGGAGAAGGTAAAAGTGAATAACAATTGCAGAATGCAGGCACCCCTTCTCTCTACTTCTTGGGCACCCTCAGGTTCTTACTGTTGCTCTGCCATGCCCTCCCATGATGGACAGAAGCCTTTGAAACTGTGAGGCAAAGTCAATATTTCCTTCCTTAAAAATAGGAGTGCATGGCTGGAGAGACGGCTCAGTGATTAAGAGTACATACCGCTCTTGTAAAGGACCTGAGTTCAGTTCTCAGCACTCACATCTGGCAGCTTACAATTGCCTATAACTCAGCTCCAGGGGATGCCCTCTGTGGTCTTCACTCACATGCCCAAACCTATACACTATAATCCAACTACTAGGATAAGTCATTTACTTCATTTGACACACACTGACAGGAGGGAGAGTCTGTCACTCTATCTTTAAGTAAGTAAATACTTACTTCTTTGATGCTGGAAATGAGCCCAGTGCCTCAAACATGTACATGCTAACTCAGCAGAGGCCCAGCCTCTGTGTTTTGAGGGCATGGAAGCAAATTCACACCACTTTCCATTGATGATACCAGAGTAAATAACCTGAGTTCCATCTTCCTAGGACAGTATTGTCCTTCAAGTCCTCTTTCAGGGAATGGTACCCACTCATCTTAACGCACACACGCACGCACGGGATCCAGGATGGAAAGGTAGGCCTTGCTTTGCTCTTTCCTGAAAGTGGATAATACTGCTTGCCATCCACAGAGCTCAGAACACTCCATGCTTCACTCCTTCATCGTGATTAGCTCTTTGATGACCCTTTCCAGAGGCTCTTGGGCTAGCCTTTTTGGAGGGATGTTTTCTGTTTCACATTTCACTTACCTCCCATCCATTGGGGATTTTTGATGTTAAATGCAAAGTAAAATCTTTTTTGGTTGCGTGAAACACCTAGAGAGAAAGCCTTTAGTAGCTTTTTCTCAGAAGAAAAACCTAGATCAAATCGACCAATAAAGAAGCCAGTACCAGTGCTACTCAAAGCGCTGGGTCAATCTCCTGTTGAAATTGGGTTGCAGGTGTTAGGCAGTTGGCTTTCAAAGGCCTAGTTGCTCTGAGGTGCTGTGAACTTGTAATTCATTTTTCAGCCCCTAACATGCCATGCTTCTTCTTGGCCAAATGGTTTCCTGGAGTGAGTATTTAATAAATGCCTACTTCTCATTTATTTGAAGAGTTAAAAAAAATCACTACCCCAATGCCCTCAAAGATAAATTTTATAAACATCAAAATACATTTGCTCCTGTAGTTCATTCATAAAACGCTCTGGACACAAACAGCTGTGCTATTCATCTCCAATGCTCAATTTTCTTTAAAAATTAAAGAAAGATGTATTTATATTTTAGGTGTTTTGTCTGCCTATACACTTGTAGACCACATGTGTACTCTTGTTGGTTGGAAGAGGGTGTTGGATCCCACGGAAGTGGAGTTACCGATGGTTGTGAGCCTCCATTTGGGTGCCGTCACTCAAATCCTTGTCCCCTGGAAGAGAAGTTAGTGCTCTTAGCTTCTGAGCCATCTCTCAGGCTCCCACAGTGCTTCATTTTCCTAAGCAAACAGCACTATCTACTTGGAGTTGCTTTATCCCCTGAACTTGGCTTTGCCAATCATTGAACTCTTTAAAAATTCAAGCCACACTGTGATGGAGATATAACCTGAAGTAATAAATAAACATAAAAAACCCCTCATGAACATTCTCAAAGGCTCCAAATGTCCCATATTCCTAAGAACATCCAAATCTCTTAGAGATTATGAGAATAGCTTCACAGATGTGTCTGTGTGGCATATTATAGGATAGATTGAGGTGTAGTCATGGAAACTGACTGCTTTAAGATGGACAATCTTTCTAACACTACAAAAGGTTATTATTACTTTTTTAAAATCTTGCCAGGCCTTGCTTTCTGATCTATCTTTTTATGTGCTGTTTTTCTTTCCCCAAGTTTAAAACCCCATCATCCCATTTCATCCTACCTCAAGATGAATAATTAGCTATTGCACACATTGGTCCTATTCTCTTGGATACATTTCCCAGAAATGTGAAAAACAAATTTAACAGTGAGTTTAGTCTTCACAGAGAGCAAAACAGTTTGCTGTTTCCCTTGGTTTGGAGATTTTGCCTCAATGAAAATATGTCATTGTGAAAATTGAAACCATCTTATAATTATCTTATTCAAGAAAGAAAGTGCCGAGAGAGCTGGTCTATTAGAAATTCATATATCTCCCAGTGTCAGAGAAAAGTTTAATAATCTAGCCAAGGGCCACCCAGAATTAGCTGCAGGAGCTTTCAGAGGCCGAAGGATTCTGCTTAAAATTAAAAACTCGCCACACACACTCTCTTCTCTCACTGCAGTCATAAAACACCAAGTTCCGTTGCCAACTCACCCAGAGCTGTAGTTAGAAACTGAGCATTTCCCATGTTTTGGTGGCAAAGTTATTTACTTAATTCAGCATGGTGTGTGGGAATGTGTACTCACTGTAGACTACTGGATCACAGCAGACAGGCTCCAGAACTTAGCTAGCAAGAATGGCCAGGCATGTTCAAGTTAATGTTCCTCTTTCTCCCTTTTCTCCAATCTTTTAATGCTATCTTTAAAATAATTGAACTTCTACCTCATGGTGTCTATAGTATGAGGTAAGGCTCAGGTCAGATCCAGGGCCTAACAGACAATCTTGGACATGGTTGTGGAATGTTCTGGCAGTCAATGAAGGATTTCCTTGTAAAGTAGACCTGGTCATTGCTCTTTAGGGTCTTTGTCTTTTCCATTTATTTGAGGACATGAACACAGGAGTTGAGGCTGAAATTCCAGAGGCTGTTCTGGAAGGAAATGGATATATGTTTGCCCTCTTTTTATTTATTCTTTCTTTTCCTTTTTTTTTTCCTCTTCCTGCATCAGCCTCCCATGTAGCTGAGATTATAGACATGTACCACCATGCCCACCTTTTTTCCTCATTTTAAAGGGACCCTCCCACTGTCTGATTAATCTGTACAAGGCATAGCAAGGGTTTTTTTCCCTTAATGTTTGAAACTTTCCTCTGATGGTTAGCTTGAATTATCAACTTGATACAACCTAAAATTGCCTGACACAAAAGTCTCAGCGAGGGATTGCCTGAATTAGACTGGCCCCTGGGCATGTCTGTGATTGACTTTGTTGATTAGGTTAACAGATGTAGAAGACTGAGCCCACTGTGGGCGCCACCATTGAACTGTTTAAGAGCAGAGAAATCAAGCTGAACACAAGCAAGCAAGCATTTGTTTCTCTCTGCTCTCGACTGTGGATGTGATATGACTAGCTGTGTTCCTCTTCTTTTCTATGATGAACTGTAACCTGGGATTGTGAACTAAAATAAACCTTCCTTCCCCAAGTTGCTTCCCCTCACCCCCAGTATTCTAGCTTGATTTTTTTGTCGCTGTGATAAATACCACGACCAAAAGCAACTTGGAAAACGGAAAGGAAGCACTTATTTGTCATGCAGGCCACAGTCCATCCCTGGGGGAGGCCAAGGCAGGAACCTGGTATCAGGAATTGATGAAGAGACCATGGGGGAGACACACAGCTCTACTGGCTTGCCTCCAGGCTCATGTTCAGCAACTTTTCTTATAGAGCTCATGCCCACTTGCTCAGGGTTGCATTGCCAACAGTGAGCGGATCCCTCCTACATGAATTAGCAGTCAAGAAAATGCCCTCTCCTACGTGCCCATGGGCCATTCTGATGGAGGCAATTCCTCAACCGAGGTTTCTGCTCCCCAGATCTGTCAAGTTTACAACCAAGATTAGCCATTACATTCCGGATGCTTTATCAGAGTAACAAAAATTAAGCTAGAGTAGTCCCCAAGGGAGTTTTATATAAAAGTAACATAAATCAAGAATAACTGATAACCCTCCATGGACCCTAGCCACTTCTGTGCAGGAAGAATGAGACCACCCGAGTGTCTCTGTCTACTGGACCCCGATTCTCAGCTTTCACCTCCCCCTTTTCATTCTACTTGGCTTTCTCTTCCTTGAGTGGAGCTAAAACTTTCAACTCAACATTTTGATGTAATAGGTTGAGGTGGGGTTCTTCCTCATCCTGAGCTGGTTCCTTTTATGGCTTTTGGGTCATATGGCAGAAGAGATGGTGAAATCTAAAAGCTGGTAGTCGTGTGGTTTCAGTCTTGGTTCTGAGACAGGAAGGCAAAGCTAATTGGCTTGTGTGGGAATCCATCCCCAGCCCAGGGCTCATTAGCATCTGCTGCACACAGCTGAGCTGCAGAGTAGGTAGCATTCACCTAAGAATAGCAATATTTCCCTTATTAGAAACAAGTGACCATCCAGAAGCAAGGGAACTAAATTGCCAGAGAATCTTGGGGAGAGTAATAAACTCTTGTCTGGGTTAAAAATAACAAGATCTAGTTTCTCATCTCTTTGGGTGAAAGTTGTTGAAAAAGAATATTTTTTTAAGCTATTACTTCTTTTCCTATATTCTCAGTGAAACTTAACAGAATCCACAGCAAGCAAATGGCAATAAATTTATAACTTGGGTGGAGACCCAGGTGAACACCTCTCCTAGAGTTGCCCAAACTGCTATCATTTCCTGGTTCAGTTTGCAGCATTCAAAAACCAAGCTTTGGCTGGTGCAAGCTTTGGGGGTGGGGGTCGGGTGGGGGATAGTGGTGGTTGGGGGATAGCATTGCATAGCCCCCTTGTCTCCTTCCCCAGGTCTATTATAATAATAAATAAAACCTTCAACTTCTAACACACACTCAAGGAATTATCAGATCAAAGGCAAGTTTAGTTGACATGATTACCTCCAGTTCCGAGGTGGTGGGAGAAGTTACTTTATTTCTCAGGAGTATGAACACTTCTCTAACACTGTATTTAGAATCCCCTGGAGGATTGTGAGGGCAGAACACAGGGCTCCTCACCAAAGTTTCCAATTCAGAGGATCTGTGAGTTGACCCAGGAATTTGCCTTTCTGCTATGTGATATTGACAGGCTGGTGGGAATAGATTTACTGCTACCATTAGACTTCCTCATCAGCCATGTGTGTGTAACTATTTCTAATGTATTTCTTTAAGTTGGTAGATTCCCTGATCCAAGTTCTCAAGGGGAAGGAAGGGACCACTAGCTGAAGGGACAATGGCAAGGATGGCTTCCAAGGAGCAAAAGAAAACCCTTCAGAGACTGGATTCTGCAAACATCAATTCTACTGGACCATCAACAAGATTTTCTTTGTGCAATTTACTTAACTATTCTTGTATCTTTCAACTGTGACTAAACTCATGATTTTCAAGCAGCATCTTCTGGATTGAACTTGTTTCTGTGAATGACTACCTAGAAAGAGCTTTCCGATGAATGCTTTTTCTGGCTAGGCTTTTTGTTGATTGGATTCAGTGCTCCAATCTGCTACCATTCACAATAAAAGCTTACTTAACAACATTGTCCAAAGGGCAACTTGTCCTCTTTATTTCAACTCCAAATGAAAAGATAGTATGGCAGAGCTTAAAAAGCACCTTGACAACATACTTCCATGCTCACTGATGAAGGCAGGAGATGTCACCAGCGGTCACCTCGGAGGGCTACTTAGTGAGTTCTTGTGATTGAGTAATGTCATCAGATGGGCTGGGCTGGAGATGGAGGCTGGCCTTCTCCATCATTCAGTGAGTCCCCCATCTTCAATCTTTACCCTGTACAATCAGTTGTGTTGCTGATGTTGTGATACATTCCTCAGGATGGTCCTGTGAGCTGAGAATGCTCACCCTCCTTTAACTGACAGAAGACAAAGGATCACAGATGTTTCTGAGGTCGTGTGGTAGACGGAACTGGAATCCAACATATTTTTTCTGCGTCACTCCATCTTGAACCTCTTTTCAGCACATGTAGCAAACAATACTGTTTGTTTTTGTTTTTTGTTTTTGAGAGGAGTAGTAACTCGCCAGGCCAGATCTACTCAGCTTCCCCATAAAATGAAAAGAATTCAGAAGATTTCCTGTTTTCGAAGAACATGGCCTGGCTGTCCATGCACACTCCCTGCCCCATTTTTATCATGACATTTGCACATGAACAGATTTTGAAACTTGTTGCCATATGGTTCAGACTTTCTTCATTTAGGGGAAAAAATATCTCATTTGAAACCTTAAAAATCTCTCTCGCTCCTGTTTCATCAGAGAAACATTAAAGAGGTGACATGCTCTAGTATCTTTTAAAACCTTGTTGATTCAAAACTTACCCAAACTGAGAGCTGTAAGAAGCATCCTCTCTGTCCTGACAGCTTTAGAGCCTCTACTCTCTGCCTTTGGGCTCTTGGGGCCTCTTAAGAACTCAATCACAGGGCTGGGGGTATGGCTCAGTGGGTAAGGGCACTTTTTGCACAAGCCCAAAGGTCCCAGTTTTGTCCACTGCACCACATGGAAAGCCAGGCAGGGTGGTGCCCACTCCTGTAACCTCATCATTATGGGAGGCAGGGGCAGGAGGATTGCTGAGGCTTGCTGGATTCCAGCCTAGCTCCAGGTTCAGTGACAGACCCCCCTCTCAAGGGAACAAGGCAGAACATAGCAAAGCAGGGAACTACTTATTGTCAGGGAGACTCAATATTGTCTCCTGTAAGACACAATCATCTTGCTGTGTACACAGCTGGCACATAGACTGTAGATAGCTGGGTATGACCCTCCACCACCACACATACTTTTCCCGAACTTCTTTGGCCCCTGAGAATGCACCCACACATTCATACACATATGCCCCCTTTCACAACCACTTAAATTAGACAAACAAATGAATTTGATGATAAGTTGTGTCAGCTAAAACCTCGATTTACTAATAAAAGAGGGGAAACTTAGAAGGCCTCAACTTCAATAGGAAGAAGAAAACGCTTCTGCAGACCCTTACAAGACATTCCCTAACTGTGGCATTGCAGGCAGGCAAGCAGGCAAGCAGGCAATGATTGAATAACCTCAGTGAGATTGCCGCTTGTTTGCTAGTCTCCTGAGAGCAGATGTACGTCCTGAGTTGGCAGAAGTCGCTTTTCTTCATGGGTTCGCACATGGTACCCCGAAAACCTGTTCTTTCTAGCTTACTCACACAAATCCGTCATAACTGAATGCGTCTGATTGGTGAGACCAGACCGAGATCATGACTGTATGTAGGCGCAAGGGCAACTGGGAAGTGTAGTTTTCAGGTTCTACTTTGAGAATGTGCAGTTAAAATTATGGATCTCACCAAACAGGGAAAGGTGGCACCAAAGATGTGGTCAGTCACACATAACAGAGCTCTCTCTCCCTCTCCTTTCCAAAAGCTAATTTCCCCACCTGGCTTCTTCATTTTCTCATGCCAAAGACCTATTAGTCTTCAACATGGAGTTCGGGAAAAGTATGATGTGGGGTGGGGGTGGGGTCACACGCAGCTACCCACAGCATACATGCCAGCTGTGTACACAGCAAGACGATTGTGTCTAACAGGAGACAATACTGAGAAAACCTCACAAAGCAGGATGATCAAGAGATGCGTCTGAAAGGAAGAAACCACTAACAGCCTTCAGGTTTGTTTTCCTGTGTGTCTGTGTGTGAGTGTGTGTGCATACACACAAAGTGCTATAGGGTGGATTGCTCTGGGTAATAGGTCAATCTTCCCTTAGACTAGAGGTTTATAACACCAAATAGGACTCTCAGGAAGCGCAGTACAATCTGCAACCTCAAAACACCCCCTTTCAGTTCGCACTGGGGATGCTCCATTGACACAGAGCATTCTGAACCAGCTGGGATGGACAGGGAGTAATCCAAACAGGGGAATTCCGTTACTCACTCTTTCCAACAGGGTTGCTCACAGGAGGTCGGTCCACAGCTGTGGCCTCTGACCAAACACCCCTCCTTGGCTGATAGCAGCAATGACGAGTCTTCTGCCTTGGGTCCAGCTGGTGTCTTCTTGTTAACCCACTTAAATAAGAATCAGTTAAATACCTCTCCTCTTCCTTCACTTTCCTTCCCACTGCACATGTCCACTAATACTGTATGACATGTGGAGTTTTAGAAAGAGGCAGATTGTCACTGTTAACCATGAGAGACCTGAGAGGCCATTGATCAATATCCAATGAAGTGTCATAGTCTGAAGGAATCGCTCATAGTTTTCAGAAACAGAATGACAGTAATTCTTTCTGGTGCTGTCATCATGCCCTTCCTTTTCCTGAGTGCCGTCTGGTTGTATGTCTCCAGATGAAGTTGGGGAAAATGTCTCAGTCAGCTTGACATACGAGCATGAGGTCTCCAGCGCTCCTGCAGGGAGAGGGAGAGACTGGTGGGTTCCTGGAGCTTACTGACTAGCCAGCCTAGATAAGTGAGTGAACTTCAGTCTCATGTGGAAGACTTTGTATCAAAAAATGAAGTGTACATCAATTAAGGATGAGTTCTGATGTCAACCACACAGGCTTCCACATGCATGTAGACATATATGTATATCTGGATATTAACATGTAACCATACACCACACACATCATAATCTCAGGGTTTTTAAATTTTTATTTCATATAAGGGATCTTTTCTAACGCCTTATGCTACTGAGTAACAACTAAAAGCCTTCTGTAGAAATTGGTGGTGATTTTCTTGTCAGTTATGTCTTTACAAGAGAGATTGCTATTAAGTGAATGTAACAAAACTAAATCAAACCATATCTGGGGTTAAAGAGGATGAGAGTTGGATGCTAGAGAGATGGCTCACTGGTTAAGAGCAATGGCTACTCTTTCAGAAGACCAAAGCTTGAGTCCTAGCACCCACATTGCATCTCACAACTATCTGTAACTCCAGTCATGGGGGAATCTAACACCCTCTTCTGGCCTCCATGGGTACTTTCTGCATGTGAGGTACAAACATGTATGTAGGCAGAACACCCATTCACACGAAATAAATAAAACTTAAAAAAATAAAAATAATTTTTATAGGAGTTTTTAAAAAAGAGAATGGTGGTTTAATTTTCTTGCATGTCACAAAATCAAATCAAATCAAATCTAGTGGTAGGCATTGGGACCAGCACAGCGATTCCATGATTCAGGATGCTTTTCGTGATTTGAGTCCCAGCATGGCTGCTATGCTCTAGTCAACACAGCCACTTTCAAGAAGATAAACAGAAAAGAGTGGGTCTATATTATGAAAGCAAAGTTTTCTCAGAAACCTAGTAATCATGTTTTTAATAGTCTTCTGACACATGATACTCCTGGCAGCCAATGAAACAGAAATGTTATTTTCTAGAATGAGGCACTGCTACTGTATCACAGCCAAAAAGAAAACAAAACAAAACAAAAAACAACAACAACCAACCAACCAAACAAACAAAAGTAGCAGTAGCAACAGCAAAAACAAAATAAAACCAACTAAACAAACAAAACCAGTTAAAACAAAACTTGGTCCGGCAAATAGCAAGTGTTTCCTACATCAACTATTATGACATTGGGTCCTGGGAATGAACAAAGCTGGAAGTAAAGAGTGTTAAGTACAAGATGACCAGGAGGTTCTTAGACAATAAGCTTCCATGTTTACTTTGACTGCATGTTCCATACTGTATGTGGTGTGCCAGAAACTCATGCGTATACTGTGCTGTCTTCATGGCCTTGCCTTTCCAATCCTTTGTGAGTTTCATCTATTAATTTTTTCCTTCATTTTAATCTTACATGTATGGGTGTTTTGCCTGGATGTAAGTCTGTGCTCCATGCAATAGAAGAGGAAGGCAGAAGAGGAGTTTGGACTCTCTGGGACTGAAGTTACAACCAGTTATGAGCTGCTGTGTGAGTGCTGGGAGTTGAGCCTGGGTCCTCTGGAAGAGGAGCCAGTGTTCTTAGCCACTGAGCCATCTCTCCAGCCCCATACGCCATCTTTGAAACTTTTTATTTCATTTTTATTTGCATATATGTACTCCACAGCAAACAAGCAGAGATCAGAGGACAATGTGCATTATTGATTCTGATCAGAGGACAATGTGCGTTATTGATTCTGATCAGAGGACAATGTGCGTTATTGATTCTGATCAGAGGACAATCTGCATTATTGATTCTGTTCATCATGGGTTGGGATCCAGAGACTGAACTCAGGTCATCAGCAGTCACCTTACCTGCTGGACCCCCGCCACAAACCCTCATTTCACCTTCTGAAATAAAATCCAAGGTGTAACTCCCCCCTCTCAAGATTTTGAGACCTTTATTTGAACAACTAAGAAATTATTGGTTTGTGTAAATACCACACATTCTCTGATATAACATCACTTAACCAGCCCTTGGTGTTAAGAGGAAAAATTCTGATAAATCCTGAGGTAACAGCAACAGTACAACCAACCAAAATGGAATACTACAGAGGAAAACAAAGTTTAGAGGTCTTGGGTGTTAATACATCATGAATCATGTTTCCTAAGCTCTTTGATTAAGATTGCCCCAAGAAGGAGTCAATAATTATTTTCTGCTCACAGTTTTCACACAAGATTATGTTTACAGTTTGGAAAAACAATTCACAGAATGTAATTCCCTAGAAGCTTAAACCCAAACTTCCTCCCAGAATAATACCAAGATAATGGCGAGGCTTCTGAGAGATTTGCTTAATTCTGAACATGGGCACAGCAACAAATCTAACAAGGGCACCACATAAAGCTTATGGTACCGTAAGTGGTGGGGTCTCCAAGGGAACAGAGAAAGAGTTCTCCTTCAAGTGTCTCTATCAGATAAGCTTTAGGCCTTAAGAAGGATTGTCTACCCTTATATCCAGGGTATATCTTGATTCTCAGTTAGAAATTCATTCTTATTCCAAGGCTGCCTTTTCCTGGCTCTCCATTAAAAAAACAAAACAAAACAAAACAAAACAAAACAAAACCTGCCCAGATGGATTGGAGATGGCTCAGCAGTTAAGAGCACCAGCTCCTCTTCCAGAGGACCTTGGTTAAGTTCCTAGCACCCACACGGTGTGGCTCACAAGCATTTGTAGCTTCAGTTCCAGAGGATCTAATGCCTTCCTCTGGCTTCATTAGCTACTGCATGCTTGTGATGCTTGTGTTACACACAGCAAACAAAGTATTCATTCTCATAAAATAAATTTGTAAACCTGGTGCTGGTGGCACATGCCTTTAATCCCAGCACTGGGGAGGCAGAGATAGGTGGACCTCTGAGTTAGAGGCCAGTCTGGTCTACAGAGTGAGTTCCAGGATAGCAAGTGATACACAGAGCAGCCCTGTCTCAGAAAACCATTAGAAGTTGGAAGAGGAGGAGGAGGAGGAGGAAGAGGAGAAGAGGAGGAGAAGGAATAGGAAAACAGGGGGGAGGGAGAGGAGTAGGGGTAGAGGTATGGGGAGGGGGGGAGAGGAAGAGGGAGAGGGAGAGGGAGAGGGAGAAATTACATTCCTACCCTCCTTCTTCTCCTTTGGTCTTATATATATTCTTACTTTATTCAAATTATCTTTGTGGCTTTGAAAAAAATCTCTTCAACTTCATTTTAGTTTGAAATACAGTTCAAGGTTATAATCCATCATAGCAGGAAAACACAGCAGTTAGAATTTGAAATAGTTGGTCACCTTGCACCCACAATCAAGAAACAGAGTGAGAAATCTGAAGTTGAAGTATCTATTCTCATGGGAAAACCACACTCTGCTTGCTCTTTCATGACCACCTGTCCACATGGATGTATGAGCTTTTGAATATGTACGTGTGGGAGGTACATTTGCTTGTCTCCTTTACCTCCCATGGGGGTAAGCAAAGTGCACTCAGGAGAGTATAGTCTGCTGTCTGCAGAATGCACTTGTAACACTGGTTTTGTTTCTCCTGTAATCAGATCTTTAATTAGTGGGAAATTAATGAATGATTTCATAAACTCTACATGGAAAAACAGACTACTGTGGACCTTCAGAAATAACCATGGTGTCAGTTAGAACACCATTAATCATTAGTTCTCAACCCCCATTCGGTTGCATATCAGATATTCTGCATATCAGATTTTACATTATGGTTCATAACAATAGCAAAATTATAGTTATGGAGTAGCAATGAAATAATTTTGTGGTGGTGGGATCACTGCAACATGAGGCACTGTATTATAGGGTCACAGCGTTAGGAAGGTGGAGAATCACTGCTGTTAGTAACAAAAAGCTCTTTCTCAATTGACCTAAAAAGAGAAAAAAGTCGACTCTCATAAAGAATCCAAATGGGAGGTGGGGACAGTGACATTCAGGGCCATTTTGTTCAGTTTAACTAAAAAATATTCAGTGGGGCCAAAAAGATGGCTGAGAGGATAAAAGGCACTTTCTGTCAAGTCTGATGACCTGAAGTTTTATTTATTTAATTGAAAGCATATTTTTAAAAATGCATGCAGTATATTCTGATTATGGTTTGGAATCCCTTAACTCCTCCCAGCTCCTCCTCAAGCCTCCTCTTGTCTGGATCCACATCCTGGTTGTCTCTCCTTAGAAAACAATAGACATCTAAGGAATAACAATAAAATAAAAATAAGATAAAACAAAAACCAGAGAAATCAGAATAGGACTAAACAAACAGAAGAAAAAGAATCAAAGAAAAAGCACGAGAAACACTTACAGATGTACAGAAACACACGTTTTCACACACAGAAATCCCATAAAAACAAGAAAACTGGAAGCCATAATGTACATGCAAAGTGCCTATAAGATAACAAAAAACTTCCAATATATGTGTCCTTGCGTTCATTTTTTGTTGGCCACCTACTGCAGAGGATGGGGTCTACCCTTAACAAAGGTTTGTTTCTACACTGACACTCCCTTGGAGAAAACTAATGTTTCATTTGGAAACGGAGAGCAATTGGAGACTGCTTTTGGGTTAGGGGTGGGTGTGTCCACTTCTCTCAGGCCTGGGACACCATTTGGTGCAGACCTGGTCAGGCCCTGTCATGCTGCTTCGGACTCTGTGAGTTTGCATGTGTTTTGGTTATGCTGTGTCTGGAAGGCCGTGTCTCCCTGGTGTCCCCCATCCCCACTGTCTCTCTTAGAGTCTTTCACACTCATCTTCCACAGGGTTCCCTGAGCCCTGAGCTCAGGATACATCCATTTAGGGTTGAGTGTTCCATTCGCTCTCTCTCTGCATATTTTTTGGCTGTGGGTCTCTGTTTTTGTTCCCATCTGCTGCAGGAGGAGACTTCTCTGATGATGGCCAAGCAAGGCACTGATCTATGAGTGTCGCGTCCCCCTCGACCAGCAAGGATGACACAACTCGCAAAAGCTCTTCTCAAGCAGTTTATTCAGGTCCCTTGAAAACAGTCTTCCGAATGCCCAGGCAGACCCAACCCACAGGCTAAATGCTATATGAACAGCCAATCAAGTAAAGCCACGTGGTGCTATCTTAGAGGCCCACATATGCGGAAGCAAGCCAGTTCAGCGGTCTTAACCAAATATGGACTTGTTTACCACCGAGAGCGCTCACCGTCGGGCTAGTGGAAGGCGGAAACCGGCACCATCTTTAGGGTGCGGCACGTCGCAGCTCTCTACAGTTCCCCCTTTTTTATTTTTTTTCTAAAGTTGGTAGAAGTCCCTGGAAAGGCTTCGTAATCCCCATATCTGGGGATCTCACGGTGGGCCTGAGCCTGTAGGAGGGCGGTGCTCAAACTCTTACCCGTCTCTGGGGCAGCCTCCCACTCGGGACTGCCCTGTCTTAGGTGGCCGAGACTTAACCCGTCTACTCCGTCATTGACTTGCCAGACCCTAATATCCGTGGAACGAATACCTCAGTGGGCAGGGACTATGCTCAGTGAAGAATTAAGGCTTCATGGCAGCGAGCCATGCCTGAGGGGACTGGCCCGCCTCAATGGCGACAAGGGCCTGTATAATCATGGCTGCATTACGCTTCTGTGTGGCTCTCATCTTGTAGATGCACCATAGGCAAACCAGAGAGGCTAGTATCATCAGTATCGCCAAAGAGCCTATGCCCACCCACTCCTTAAGATGATCCATAGCCGTCTGTATCCAGGAAGTCAAACCAGTGGCCAGGCTCAGATCCACCCGAGTGGAATTGATGTGGACGATTGTCGCTCTCAGCTCTCTCATCAAATTTTCAAATTCAGCCAACCAATCCTGTAAGAGGAACTTTGACAATTGTCTAGACAGATTAGCAGCCTTTGTAAAATTTTGATACTGCACCGAAGTAACACACAAACCTTGCATTTTCCACTCACACCCCAATTGTGCTGGTTGCCAAAGAGAATCAATCTGTTCTTGTATTAAATCTATGCGTTGATTAACTATCATAAGGCCTCCTTTGAGATGAGAATTCATAGAGGTCTGAGTATCCAATGCCTGTGCTACAGTGGCTGAGATGTTATTCAGGGCATTGGCAGTCTGTATAGAACTAGACAAGGCAACAGCTGAGGCAGTAGCTCCCACAGCAGCAATAGTAATGGCAGTAACAATAGCTGCAGTGATGCCAAAATCTCTTTTAAACCTGAATAGCATCATGGTATTAGGGGCCTCTACAGGAACTGGTACATATTGAGGCATTCTAGTCACCACAGCCACAGGAAAGGCTGTGGCATTCCAGCATAGGGCATAAAAACATATGCCCGGAGTGCATACTAATTTTTCTTCACCTAAGGATGCACTCCCATTACTTACAATCCACAGAAAAGGAGGCCAGAGACATACTGGCGAGGCTGAAAAGGTCTTATTGCGGTAAGAATGAAACAAAGAATTCCAAGTACCAGAGCCACTACCGCTAGAAAGATCCAATTTGGTAGCGGACCCTAGGGAAAAATTACCTCTTTGATAAACTCCTCCCCCAAGCATAATGACAGGTCCCAAGTCCATGCAACTTCCATTTACCCCACACAAAAGCCACAAATCAAAAGGATTGGTGGCAGTCTGCTGAGGATCCCTAGTAGATATATCAAGCATTTCTGTACAAGACTTATTCACTATATTACTAATCATGGGGCTAAAGGAAAAATAATCTTGTTGAACCCAAACTGCTCTGCACTCCTGACATCCAGTCCAGGGAAAAGGTCCTTCCTCTCCTGTGGATCCTCTACAAAAAGGTGCCCAGCGTGGCTGTCTGGGGGGGTCCCAGTCAGAGACTCGTGTGGGCCACCATCCTTTAAGGCGAGAACCATTGCCTGAAAACAAACCACCACTCCTACCCCCAAACCTCAGTTGTGGTAAAAAATCTGCTGACTGCTGAGACAATTTAATGCATTCTGTATCATCTGACCTATTGAAGCTCATTAAAAAGCACAGACTACCCTTCAAGCTGACATTTCTATTACCCTCTATAGGGCTTTTCTGATCATCAAAGGGAAGGTAGGGTAAGCCTAAGCTTCTATTACTGCTCAATAGGCGTGGATATACAGTTGCATCATGTCTGACCGGCATCGGCTTTGGGAATATCGACAGGATCCCCCATCTCGGCTCGGTCATTCCTGACATACTCACTGCTACTATCACCAGGATCCTTAGGAAGGTCTTCATGATGAATCTTCCTCACAAGGCGTTCAGGAACCCACACTGGATCTTGTTGATCCTGAGGAAAAACACAAACAGACCCTCTCGCCCATGTTAGCACGGGGTCAGGCCCCCGCCAAGAGCCTGTCAAAATATCCTTCCACTTTACCATGCTTTTAGGTGGACCATGGGAATCCTGATGTCTGTCCGCTGCTGAGCGGCCTTGAGCATCCAAATTGAAAAAGTTTAAAATAAATAAGGCTAAAGACATTCTCTCCTTGGGGGTACGGCCTTGGCCTATTCCCCCTTTCTGTTTTTGCAAACATACTTTCAAGGTGCGATGAGCACGCTCCACAATTCCTTGTCCTTGAGGATTATATGGTAATCCGTGATTAAGCTGTACCTCCATCTGGTTGCAGAAGGAGACAAAGGACTGTGCTGTATAGGCTGGTCCATTGTCCGTTTTCAGCTGCTGTGGTTTTCCCCATGCAGCCCAGGCTTCTAAGCAATGCCCTATGACATTGTGAGCCTTTTCTCCACTCATAGGTGTAGCATGTATGATACCTGAGCAGGTATCCACAGATACATGAATATATTTTAAGATTCCAAACTCTGAAATGTGGGTAACGTCCATTTGCCAGATTTTGAGTGGCATCAACCCTCTAGGGTTCACTCCCACACTGGGAGGATGATGATGAATCACACACTGAGGACAGTCCAAAACCACTTGTCTAGCATCTGCTCTAGACAAATGGAATTTCTGCTGTAGAGTTTTTGCATTTACATGAAATAATTGGTGAAACTGTCTGGCTTGGTCCAGGAATGAGCTCCAAAAAATGCATGTCATTCTAGTCCGTTGATCAACTTTATCATTACCCTCACTTAATGGTCCAGGTAATCCTGTATGTGCTCTGATATGTTGAATATAAAAACACCTTTTTCTTTGCCAGATTAAAACTTGTAACTCTTGTAATAAGGCACATACAGTACTATTATTCTTAATAGGACCTGCTAATTCTAATATTTTCACTGCGTTGACCACATAAATTGAATCTGAGATCAAATTGAATGCAAATTGACATCTTTTAAACACCTCAATCACTATTTTCAACTCTACTATTTGGGGGGAGCCCGGTTGAAATTGGCATAGCACGGGCTCTTGTCTTTCTATCACATAGGCTCCGCAGCCTGTCTTTGAGCCATCAGTAAACACATTTGGTGACCCTTGAAGTGGTACTGCTGAAGTAACCTTAGGGAATATCACTGGGTGCTCCTTAAAAAATGATAGTAATGGATGCTTAGGATAATGGTTATCAATCGCTCCTTCAAAGCTACATTGCAATATTGCCCAGTAATCTACAGTGCCACACAAAATCTTAATTTGATGACTGGAATAGGGCACTATTATACTGGCAGGAGCAACTCCAAAAGACTGCAAGCATTGTTGGATACCATTTAAGGCTAAAGCAGCAACTGCAGTGGGATAATGTTCTATGGATTTTTTTTGGAGAAATCTTTGAATAGGTCCATAATAATGGCCCGTCCTGCCATAACAATCCTGTAGGTTGACCATAGGTGGCAAATATGCACAATGCAATGGGCTGTCCTTCCTGCCATCTCTTCAGGAAGGCACTCTGCAACCTTTCTTCCACTTTACATAAAGCTTTTCTTGCTTCTTCTGTAAATTGTCTAGGAGAATTAAGTGCTGAATCACCTTTCAAAATATCATATAGGGGTCTTATTTCATAATTTGGTAGCTTTAAATAGCCTCTTACCCAATTGATATCTCCTAACAACCTTTGAAAATCATTTAGAGTCTTTAAATTATCTTTTCTTATCTCAATCTTTTGAGGTATTATCTTTTCAGGTCCAACCTTCGCTCCTAAATAATCAACCACATTTTCCTTTTGAACCTTATCAGGAGCAATAAACAACCTTTTCTTTTTTAATAATTGAACTAATTCTTCATAGGCCCGATCTAACATTTGTTCACTCTTAGCTGCCAGTAAGATATCATCCATATAATGAACACATCTCAAATCTGGAAAATTCTTTCTCAAGGGAGCAATGGCTTCCCCCACATACAGTTGGCACATAGTGGGGCTGTTTGCCATGCCCTGGGGTAATACTACCCATTCAAACCACTGATTAGGTTCCTCATGGTTACAGGATGGAACAGTAAATGCAAATCTCTCACTATCTTTGGCACACAAAGGGATGGAGAAAAAACAATCCCTTATATCTATAACTATAATGGGCCATGAGGCTGGCAAAGATGATAAAAGTGGCAAGCCGCGTTGTACTGGGCCCATGATCTGCATTTGTTGATTTATGGCACGCAGGTCATGCAACAATCTCCATTTTCCAGATTTCTTTTTAATGACAAAGATAGGTGTATTCCAGGGAGATACAGATGGTTTTATATGCTTTAAAGACATCTGTTCATCCACCAACTCTTTGGCTGCATTCAATTTTACAGAGGAAAGTGGCCACTGAGGAACCCATACTGGGTCCTCCGTCTTCCAAGTTATGGGAATGCCCTCCTCAGTGGCCCCTAGGAAAAACCCAGGCCCTGTCTCTTTTGTCTTTGCTTCATAGATATGGGACTCTTCCGCCCCTGCAAATATTTTCCTATTCCAAAGCCTGGAGCATATCCCATATCTTGCATCATACGTTGGGCTGAATCAGAATAGTCATTACTCAGTTTAAATCCCATATCCTTTAAAAGGTCTCTTCCCCAAAGGGAGATAGGGAGCTCAAGTACATATGGTTGCATTTCTCCTGAGTTGTTTTCTTGGTCCTGCCACTTTAATAATCTTGCACTCATATCTGGAGTCTTAGCATAACCCAGGCCTTGAAGTGTTTGAGAAGAGGATTGTACGGGCCAACCTGAAGGCCAGTCTTTCTTTGCTATGATACTCCTATCAGCCCCAGTATCCAAAAGGCCCAGGATCTTTTTACCATTAACTTTTAACTCCAAGACGGGGCATTGGTCCAAATCCAAGGAGAGAAAAGGCAGATCCGTGCCCGTGGACCCAAAACCATCTTTTCCTCTCTCTCGATCCTTTGCCGCATAGCGATCATGTAAGCTCGGCAACATGACCAACTGAGCAATTCTATCTCCAGGAGAGATAGCTGTTATACCACGGGGGGAGGCTACCATGATCTTAACCACTCCTGTATAATCTGGATCTATAACCCCAGGATGGACAATAAGTCCTCTCAAGGCTGATGATGACCTCCCTAACAGCAAACCAACTGTACCAGGTTCAAGGGGTCCTTTAAAATCTGTTTCAATTAACTGGACCCCCATTTGGGGCGTTAATACGAGTCTGGTGGTGGAGCAGAAGTCCAATCCTGCTGAGCCTGCAGTGGCTCTCCGCGGTCTCTCGGATGGCGGAGGGTTGGCCATCTCTCTTGATTCTGTTCTTTATCCTGATTCTCTACTGCCCCATATATTTGTGGGCCCTGGGGTCGTGGGCCCTGCTGTCCGTTTTTTGGACGAGCACCACCATAACCTTGAGTCAAAGGCTGGCCATGGATGTCTGTCACTGAACGGCATTCATTAGCCCAATGGTTCCCTTTTTTACATTTTGGGCATAACCCCGGCCATCTGGGGTGTTGTACACTTCCTGTACTTCCTGTACTCCTTCCCCCGGGGCATTGTCTTTTAAAGTGTCCCATCTTGCCACACTTAAAACAAACTCCTTAACTTCCTCCACCTTTTCTGGTCAACTGTACTACTGCGGCGGCAGCAAGACCAGCATTAGTTAATGGCCCTCCAAGTTCTCTACACACTTTCATCCAGGCTTCTAGCCCTTTACTCTTATAAGGGGTGATAGCGGCTCTACACTCTTTGGTGCATTGCTCATAAACTAACTGTTTTATTAGTGGCAAGGCAGCATCCGGGTCACCAAAAATCTTCCCTGCTGCTTCCACCAATCGTTCCACAAAGTCTGAAAAGGGCTCCATGGGGCCCTGTAGAATCTTAGTTAAGTTCCCACTCACCTCCCCTTTGTTAGGAAGGGATTTCCAAGCCTTGATAGCTATCTGGTTTATTTGTTCATAAACCTGATTGGGATATCCTGTCTGCTGGTTGGCAAATCTCCCCTGCCCAAGCAGCATATCCCTATCCCAGGCTGGATTTCCATCTCTCTGATTAATGGCTGCTTGCTCAGTGGCATACTCAATCAAAAAAGCTTTCCAGTCTAAATATTGCCCTGGACTTAAGCAGGCGCGGGCCAGGCCACTCCAATCACTCGGAGTCATACAATGCTTAATGCTTCTACTTGAGCCAATGTAAAAGAAGCAGTAATGCCATAGGTACGAACCGACTCTGCAAGGGATTTAATTACTTTAAAATCAAGCGGTTCCTCGTACCTGTTCCCTTGTGGGTCTTGGTATACCGGATAGGCAAACTGTAATTCTTTTCTTACTTGTGTCCACATCCCCGGGCAGAAAGATCTCCCTACTTTCAGGGACTGAACAGGCTGATCTATCTGAACGGCTTCTGGGTATGGAGGGGGAGTTGAAGGCGCCGCGGCAACGGCTTTACTTACACCGACCGCCGCCAACGTGACTGAAGGCGCCGCGGCAACAGCTTCACTTACACTGACTGCCGCCAATGTGTCTTTCTCTTTTACCTTTTTCTTTTCCCTTTTTCTAATAGCAGTCCTCTCCAACTGTTCTATTAGAGCGTGTAGCTCCCCTTCAGAATCCGTGCCCTCTGAGTCCTCAAAATCTCTAAAATCTCTAAGATCGGGATAGAGAGGAACCTTCTTTTTGCTTCCCTTTTCACTGTCTGCCTGCTCAAATCTTTCGCCTTTGTTACTTTCCTTTTCACTGTCTGCCTGCTCAGATCTTTCCCCTTGCAGCAGCTCCAAGGCTGATTCTCCCTCTTTGATTGCATTACAGCATCTCTGATCTTCTAAACAACTTCTCACCATCTTCCAAATCGGTCTTACTCCATGCTTCAGAGTCCCTTGCTCCCAAGCAAAATCCAAGTCCCTGCCTAATTTGTCCCAACAGGATACCGTAAGATTCCCGGACACCGCAAACCACGGAGCCACGGAGTCGCATTCATTCAAAAATCTCTCTAGGGTTGACTTCTTAAGTTTCAAATTCCTAGCTAAAAGTAGCTCCTGAAGAGCCAGAAAAATTGGATGTGACTGAGACAATCCCATGATTAAAAATTTACTTTCGGTTCGCAGCTTCCCGCGAAACTTTACCTTTTGTTCGCAACTTCCCGCGAAACTTTACCTTTGTTCACTATTTCCGTGAAACTTTATTGTCCCAATTTATCCCAGGAACTTACCAGTGCACTGCCCCTGACTGCAGGAGTTCTGAGTCTTTTCTGGGTCCCCGTACGGGCCACCACTTGTCGCGTCCCCCTCAACCAGCAAGGATGACGCAACTCGCAAAAGCTCTTCTCAAGCAGTTTATTCAGGTCCCTTGAAAACAGTCTTCCGAATGCCCGGGCAGACCCAACCCACAGGCTAAATACTATATGAACAGCCAATCAAGTAAAGCCACGTGGTGCTATCTTAGAGGCCCACGTATGTGGAAGCAAGCCAGATCAGCGGTCTTAACCAAATATGGACTTGTTTACCACCGAGAGCGCTCACCGTCGGGCTAGTGGAAGGCGGAAACCGGCACCATCTTTAGGGTGCGGCACGTCGCAGCTCTCTACATATGAGTATAACAGAGTGTCATTAGGAGTTATTTTATTGCTATGTTCTTTAGTAGGACAGTGGTGTTTAGGTTTTTTTCTTAGTCCCTGGCCTATCTAGCCTCTGGTTTTTAGATTCTGAAGTAGTATCAGGTATTGGTTCCATCTCATAGATTGGCCTTAAATCAAAGCAGATCTTGGTTGGTTACTCCCACAAGCTTTGTGCCACCTTTGCGCTCGGATATTTTGCGGGGAGGGCACAATTGTAGATGGGTTGCTGTTTATATTTCTCCTTTGGTAGAGTGTGCCAATAGTGGTAAAGGCTCTAAGTAGGCACCAACCAGTTCAACTTTTCCATGTTTGATGAGTTGTGTAGGTGGTATTTTATACAGTAAGGCTTTGTTATAAGTTTATGGTGATCAGTCTATAGTTTTGTAACAGCCTGGGTTGTTGGGGGGTTACCATGGAACCCCTTTGGTCAAGAACTCAATTATACATAACACTTCTAGTACTGACTCTTCATTTGGTAACGAGAGATGTCTACTTGGGTCTCTGTGTCTCCCAGTTTTTGGTGATTTCATCTAGAACGCCATCATATATGTATATAAAAAAGTATGTATTAGGAATATGTATTTAGGAAGCTTAGACTGTTTTAGGTTTCCATATGACCCTTCAAATGGCCCTTAATTTTAGCTGTCCCTCCCTAAATCCCCTCCCTTCTCACCTCCCATTTGATCTTCCTGTTTCAGGTCTCTACTTTTGTCCACCCATAATTATTTTGTTTCCCCTTCCTAGGGAGATTGTCCTGTCCCCCTAGTCCCTTACTCTGTACCTAACCTTTGTGGTTATGTGGATTGCAGCTGGCTCATCTTTAATGGACTTTGTGGCTAACATCCCTATGTAAGTGAGTCCATTCCATATTGTCTTTCTGAGCCTGGGTTATCTCTCTGAAGATGTTTTTCTAGTTCCATTCATTTATCTGCGAATTTCACAATTTTATTTTTTTAATGTCTGAGTAATATTCCATTATGGAAATGAATCACATTTTCTTTATCCATCCATTCATTGATGGGCGTCTAGGTTGTTTCCAATTTCTGGCTATTAGGAATAGAGCAGTAATGAACACGGTTGTACAAGTGTCTATGGAGTAAGATGAAATGTCCTTTGGGTATATGCCCATGGGTATAGCTGGATCTTGAGGTAGATCTATTTCTAGTTTCCTGAGGTACTGCATACAGATTTCCATAGTGGCTGTACAGGCTTGCAGTCCTGGCAGCAATGGATGAGTGTTCCCGTTAGTCGGCATCCTCGCCAGAATGAACTACCATTTGTTTTATTAATCATAGCCATTGAGATGGGTGTAAGATAAGATGAAATCTCAAAGTAATTTCGATTTGCATTCCCCTGATAACCAAGTATGTTGAACATTTAAGTGCCTCTGAGCCATTCTAGTCTCTTCTTTTGAGAATTCTCCCTGTAGATCTGTTTCCCAGGTTTTTTTTTTAATATTTATGTATTACTTCAGGTTACAGCTCCATCACAGTGTCTTCTTTCCACCCCTCTTGGTCCCGCCCTCCTACCCTCTACCCCCTATCCCTTCCATCTTCAATATAGTACTTGAAGTTCTTGCTAGAACAATAAGACAACTAAAGGACATCAAGGGGATACAAATTGGAAACAAAGAAGTCAAATTATCCTTATTTGCAGACGATATGATAGTATACATAAGAGACCCCAAAAATTCCACCAGAGAACTCTTACAGCTGATAAACACCTTCAGTAAGGTGGCTGGATACAAAATTAATTCAAAAAAATCAGAAGCCCTTCTTTATACATAAAATAAATGAGCTGAGAAAGAAATTAGGGAAACAACACCCTTTACAATTGCCAGAAACAATATAAAATACCTGGGGGTAACTCTAAACAAGCAAGTCAAAGACCTGTATGACAAGAACTTCAAGTCATTGAAGAAAGAACTTGAAGAGGCCATCAGAAGATGGAAAGATCTCCCATGCTCATGGATAGGTAGGATCAACATAATAAAAATGGCTATCCTTCCAAAAGCATTATACAGATCCATTGCAATTCCTATCAAAATACCACCACAATTCTTTATAGACCTGGAAAAAGCAATTCTCAGCCTCATACGGAATAACAAAAAAACCCAGAATAGCTAAATCAATCCTGTACAATAAAAAAACATCTGGAGGTATCACTACCCCTGATTTTAAGCTATACTACAGAGCAATAGTAATAAAAAAACAGCATGGTACTGGTCTAGAAACAGACCAGTGGATCAATGGAATCGAATTGAAGGCCCAGAAATGAACCCACACACCAATGGTCACTTAACTTTTGACAAAGAAGCCAAAGCTTTACAATGGAAAAAGGAGAGCATCTTCAACAAATGGTGCTGGTTCAACTGGATGTCCACATGTAAAAGAATGAAATTAGACCCATACTTATCACCAAGTGGATCAAAGACCTTAACATAAGGCCTGACACACTAAATCTATTAGAAAAGAAAGTAGGGAAAACCCGCGAACTCATCGGCACAGGTGACAACTTCCTGTATCCCAGTTTTTAATTGTTATTTGTTTTCTCAATGTTTAGGTTTTTTTGAGTTATTTATATATTTTTATATTAGTCCTCTATCAGATGTGGTGTTGGTAAACATCTTTTCCTATTCTTTATCCTACTTTTTCTGAATGATGGTGTCCTTTGCCTTGTTGAAGCTTTTCAGTTTTATGAGATCCCATTTCTTAATTGTTGATTTTAGAGTCTATGCTACCAGTGTTCTGTTCAGAAAGTCTTTTCCTGTACCAATGGGTTCAAGGATATTTCCCACTTTCTCTTCTATCATGTTCATTTTATTTTCCATTAAACTGAGGTCCTTGATCCATTTGGAGTTGAGCTTTTTTCAGGGTAGTAATTATCCATGTGTTTGTATTCTTCTACACCCAGCCATCCAATTTGACCAGCCCCATTTGTGGAAGGTGGTGTCTTTCTCCAGTATGTATTTATGACTTCTTTGTCAAAAGTCAGGTGCCCATAGATACGTGAGCTCATTTCTGAGTCTTCAATTTTATTTCATTGATCAACTGATCTGTTTTTATGTCAATACCATATTTTTATTTTCTATTTTATTATTTTGATTACTATAGCTCTACAGTACAAATTTGAAATTGGAGATGGTGATACCTCTAGCAATTCTTTTATCATCCAAGAGTATTTTAGCTACCTTTTGTGTATGTGTTTCCATACAAAGCTGACAATTGTCTTCTTAAGTTCTGTGAAAGTTGAGTTGGAATTTTGATGGGGATTGCTTTGAGTTTGTAGATTGCTTTTGGTAGGATGGCCATTTTTATTATGTTGATCCTTCCTATCCATGATCATGGGAGATCTTTCCATCTTCTGATGGCCTCTTCAATTTCTTTTAACTGTATTAATCCTACTGATCCATAAGCATGAGAGAGCCATAAGCATCTTTACATCTTCTGATATCTTCAATTTCTTTCTTCAATATCTTAAAGTTTTAAAATATCTAGGTCTTTCACTTTCTTGGTTAGATTTATCCCAAAATATTTTATACTATTTGAGGCTATTGTAAGAGGCATTTCTTCCATTTTTACTTAGTCTGTCATTTGTATATATGGAGGCTATTGATTTTTGTGTGTTAATTTTGAATCCAGCTCCTTTGCTGAAAGTATTTATCAGTGTAGGACTTTCCTGGTGGAACAAGACTCACTTATGTATGCTATCATGTCATATGCAAACAAAGATACTTTGACTTCTTTCTTTCCTATTTGTGTTCCTGTGATCTCCTTCAGTCGTCTTATAACTCTAGCTAAGATTTCAAGTACTATATCAAATAGGAATGGAGAGACTGGAAAACCTTGTGTTGTTTCTGATTTTAGTGGAATTGCTGTGAATGTCTCTCCATTTAAATTGATGTTGGCTATGAGTTTGCTGTAAGCTGCCTTTATTATGTTGAAGTATGTCCATTGTATCCATAATCTCTCTAGAACTTTTATCATGAAGGAGTATTGGATTTTGTCAAAGGTCTTTTCTGCATCTACTGAGATGATCATGGGGATTTTGTCTTTCAGTCTGTTTATATTGTGGAATATATTTATGTATATATGTATGTTGAACCATCACTGCATCTCTGGGATGAAGCTTACTTGATCATGGTAGACAATATCTTGAACTAGGTCTCCAAGTATTTCATTGACAATTTTTACATCTATCTTCATGAAGGAGATTGGTCTGTATTTCTCTGTGTTGGGTCTTTACATGGTGTCATACTTCATGTGCTAACACTCTTTAGGTGGTACAGTGACTGTAGCCTCATAAAATGAATTGGGCAATCGTTCCTTCTGTTTCTATTTTGTAGAACAATTTGAGGAGTAGTGGTATTAACTCTTCTTTGAAAGTCTGATAGAATTCTGTACTAAAAACATCTGGCCCCTTGGCTCTTTTTTTGGAGGGAGGTGATAGACTTTTAATCACTGCTTTGATTTCACTGTGAGTTATAAATCTGTTTAAATTGCTTAGCTGATCTTGATTTAACTTTGGCAAGTGATATATATCATGAAAATGATTCACCTCATTTACATTTTCTAATCTGGTGGATTAATAGTTTTTAAAGTATGACCTATGATTCTCTGGATTGCCTCAGTGTCTGTTGTTATGTCCTCTTTTTGTTTCTAATTTTGTTAATTTGGATTTTCTCTCTCTACCCTTCTTTCATTTATCTAACAGTTTGTTAATCTTACTGATTTCATCAATGAACCAACTCTTTCATTGATTCTTTTTATAGATTTTGTTTGTTTGCTCATTTTTATTTTATTGATTTCATCCCTGAATTTGAT
>CAJQZJ010037518.1:234307-252270 GCA_907164525.1 Lophiomys imhausi | reverse complement strand
AGAGACATTGGGTTATACAAAAAACTGAGGAATTAAATCAACCAATAACACCCTCTCCATCTAAACAGAGAAAGGGGAGATGTCAGAAGCCAGGACCCTCACCTCTCACCCTCACCCCCTACCTTTCCCCACCTGCACAATGTCCCCTGCAGCTTCATACTGCCTGGCAACCGCAAAGTTCCGGGTTGGCAGTTACAGATTGATTCAAAGCAGTGTACAGCGTCTTCTGAAGAAAAATGGGTTGGCAGTTACAGATTGATTCAAAGCAATGTACCATGTCTTCTGAGAAAAAATGGGTAGATCATACAATGTCCAGGGCACAGGCCAAGAAGATTCTGTACTTTCCCACCACCTGGCCCCTCTCACCTCCTCCCCTTGTAAAGCATATTATAAAAAGGCGCTTTGCGCTCAAATACACGGCTCTTGACAAGCAATTGCTTCCTTGAGTCCTTCCCCTCTCTCGCCTGTTCTTTTTTCAGGTTGCGGTCCTCCTCGCCCCCACGAATTACTAGGACCCGTGGGTCGGGTCACAGGGGGAGCAGCAGCAGGGAGAGCAGCAGCAACCTTTTCCTTCTTCTTAATGACTCCCCTTTCTTCTTAGGTCTCTGGCTTTTTAATCTATCTCCCAAGTCCTCCCAGTTAAACGTCCACCAGCTGGCTAAGCAACACCCCTGCTAGAGCATGAGGCACATATTGATTACACCTGTGGACTAATTGAAGCAGCCCCATACCTAGGATTAAACAAAAGAAATCTCATAACTGGTTTTTAAAAATAAAACTCTTACCACAGTCTAGTTTGTGTTCTTTGTTCAGAGTATGTCCTCTCAATGGGACCCCCTATAGCACAGGAAAAAGCCGGAGCCCTCAGGTTTCTTTGTAAAGACACTAGTCACATTCATGAAGGCAGCTCCCTGTTCACCTGATTGCTTCTCAGAGGCTCACTTCCTAGTACTATCACACTGGAAATTAGATTTTAGTGTACAAATTTTGAGGATACAATCATTGAGACCATAGCCTGTACTTAGGCTGGGGCCACAGATGAATAAAAAATAACCACTGCTTTCAAGAGTTTTAGAAGGAATAGATTCTCTAGATAATGGTCATTCAATGATAGTGTGATAAGTTATTAAAGAGTTAAATATCAAGCGCTGTAGAAAACATACAAAGGGTTTGAAAACATTTTGTTTTGTTTCAGGAAGTGACTTCTGTAACAAGTCTGGAAGAAGACAGAAGAAAGAAATAGCTTCCACAGGGACCAATAGCTAAGAGATGGACCATTAGTGGTACTAGAAAGTAGAGTAGGACACAAGCTGTGTTTACAGTGGGGGGAATGGTAGGCAGAGTCAGATCATGGAAGACAGCCTCATACAGCATGTTGAATAGCTTTGCTGAGAGATCTTTATGGAGTGCTTTGCTTTAGCATGAAGGTTATTTTATTATTATTGTTTCTTTTTACCTTAAGAAAACATGGTATCAATGATATCTCTTTATGGTCTTTCAGTCTCTTAGAAACGCTTACTAATGCTATTATAAACCTCTAATTAGGGATATTCTATGCCATTTCTGAACACAGAGCATTTATCAAAGATTATCTTTTGAAATGACAATTCTGAGATGCATACTTGAGGAAATAGAATACCAGTCTCTAGGTGGCCATTGATAGCTTTAAATGGATCCATAGCATGAGAAGGTATGTATTTTAGGACATATTGGAAATGTTTCAGAATTCCCCAGTAATAGTGTAGGAGACAGTTATAAGGTGACAAGTAAATAGCAGACAGATCATTTAGGGTACAAATGTGTCAAGAGAGAATGGGACGATGCCCAAAACTAGTAATAAAGTAATACACATGGGATAATGATTTCTAATATGTTCCAGAGTTTATATTGACAGAATTTGGTGACTGAGTATAGACATAAGGGGCAGAAAAGATGCAAAGTCTATGATATGAATACCAAATGAATGATGTGTCAGTAATTAAGTAATTAAAGAGGGATTAGTAGGTTTAGGAGGAGACCATGAGTTTAATTTTGGTCAAGATGGGACTGAAGAAATACATGGAATGTCTCATGCAGTTAATAATTGAATACAGGTGTAAAACTCTTGTTAAGGAGTCATACTTTATACCAAATAAGCATCTAGGATTTAACAATAATGAAAATATTAAAAAATCATCAAGGAATGTGAGAATATATACCTGGTCTCATTGTAGCTTGTTATGTCATATTTGGCTGATAACCCTGAAAGGCCTGCTCTTTTCTCAAAAGAGCTGAAGGGGAGGTTGATCTGGGGGGAAGGGGATGTGGGGGAAGTACCTGGGGGAGGGGAGTGGGGTGAAACTGCAGTCAGGATGTAATACATGAGAGAAGAATAAATAAAAAGGAAAAAATCATCAAGGAAGAGTGAGTAGAATTAGTGAGTAAAATGGGCCATGGGGAGAGACCACAAGAACCCTAGAAACGTGTTTACTCAAAAAATGACTTTAAAAACCCTTGAGATTGTTATTTAAATGGCATTAACGATATTTAGATTGTTTAAATGATTATGTTTTTTCTATATTAAGTTCATGTCCCTTCCTCAGGTGTGTTGATCAGTATGAAATTTAATAAGCATGCTCTACTCCTGCCATGACTATATTAGTAGAATTCCATTTTTCTTTAACTTTAGAGTTCTTTTAGTTATCTTTAAAAACAAGTGCAGCAGCAAGTAAACATTTGAAGTGAGGCTGACTTATCTGACCACATAATATTATAGTTTGCTGGTTGTAAGTCCAAAATTCATATATATGAAGGACTTGAGGAAGCAAACTCTTTGAAAGAAGATGCTGAAGCAAGGTTCACACAGGAAATATGGAAAACTAGGATTCTACATTTCTCTGGGGGAATGGAGAGAAAATTCCCATGAATCCTTTATTTGTCCCCATAACTACTCTTTTATGCAATCATTTCCAGTAGCTATTAAAATTACCCTTGAAGTCACCAACAGTGTGTCAAGCTAAAATTCATTTCCTGCAACTACATTATGTTCTGAGAATCAAACTTGAGAAAGTACCACACAAATTTCTGGGCAATCGTCATTTTCATCATTCATTTCTCAACCTACTTTATGTTGTTAACTACATTGCCTATTAGCATTCAATTCTTCTGCACACTGAGGTTGGTTTTTTTAAAGTAGCTTTTACAGTGCTTAAAATGCACTCACTTATGGGGCTGGCAAGTCACTAAGTCTGACCTACCTAATAGAAGGAGACAGCTGAATTCCAGAAATTGTTCTTTTATCTACACACACGCAAATACACACATGCACGTGCACACGCTAAATATAAATAAATAAAGCAAAATATAACCATCTGTGGCTAAACATAGCTTGCTTACTTATTATCTACCGCTGTTTGTATCTACTACAATTATGATTATTTAGTGGACTGGAGAGCTGGCTCCATTGTTAAAGTACTTGCTGTGCAATCCTGCTGGACCTTGTGAGCCTTAGATCCCCAGCGCCAATGTGAAAGGTCATACATGACAGTTTGTACTGGTGGTCATGCCATCACTGGCCAGGCAGAGATGGCAGGATCCCTGATGTAGTACTATATCTAGCCTGACTAATATACAAATGTGTCCAGTTCCCTGGTATAAGCAACATCTAAGGTGTTTGTGTTACAAATTCTAAGATCCAAAAGTGCGAAGGAATTAAAAGAAAAGGAACCTTTTTTAAGGCCATGCAATGTGCTACATATTTATCCATTAACAATTTAGGAGATTATATTTTATTTATTTCAAGAAGAAATCAGTTTCTTTGGCACTGAGTTTTATTCCCAGAAGTAACTGTAGGCATAAAAAATATATAAAGCTTTTAATAAAGCTATTACATTTGGAAAGGCAGAGGTAATATGTCTGGTGCATATGCCCACTCCAAATGTGCCTTTGCAGAAAGGTTTCCCTGAAACCTTTGCAATGGGTGTAATTAAGGTGAAGCCTAATGAATCAAACTGATGTTCAGTACTTGGTTTTCCTGATAACTTGTGGTGGTCTGAGATGATCACATACCCTGCTTCTTTAGCACAGTGATAATGTGAGATGAAAGTAGTAAAACAATTACAAAAAATAAATTTTCCTTAAGATTGGTTGCTTCCAAAGATTGCCAAGTGGGGGGATAGGGCATTTCAAATCAATAGAGTCTTGATCAACTTAGAATGGGAATATTATTGTCACAAGGGTCAGTGAGACGGTTCGGCAGGTAAAGGCTTGCATAGCCCGACACTCTGAGTTCAAACCCAGAACCCTAGTAAAAGAACTAGGAAAGAACCAGCTCCATAAACTGACAAGGCCCTTCCTGGGTGTGTCAGTGAGAGACCGTTCACCCAGTGTGCTGGGAGAGGGGACAGAATAAAAAAAAAAAAAAAACGTGGAAGAGGGAGGTTCACCAGCAAGGATGCTCAGCTCTTCTTGAGTGAGTACTTTAGTCCTTGCAGTCACCTGGTGACCTCAGGTCCAGATTTCTTGGCCTTTCTCCAGGGCTCTAGAATTGCATGGGGCGGGGCTTCTGGCTTCAGGGACTGAGCAGCTGCTGATCTACTGATCTCCCGGGATTTCCAGCTAAGGTCGCCATCGTGGGACTGGTCAGCCTCTGATGATGCAAGCCAGCCTAGCAAATCCTTTCTCATATATGTGTATCCATTCTATCACTTCTTTCCCCAGAGAAGCATGACTAATACATAGTATATTTAGATTTGGGGGAAAAAATCTTCAAGTAGTATTTTCATTAAAATGTCAAATAATGTTTGGATAGTTGAAATAAGAACAGCATTTTCTAGAGTGAACATTCAACACCCACGGTGTATGATGCTTCCAGTTGTGTTTCCCCATATGCTTAATATCCCAGTTTTTACACATTTATAATGTGTATTGTATGAAAATATAGGACATGTGTACATTGACATTGGTTCTTTGCTGTTGTTGTCTTTAAACTATTGTAATATGAGTTCAGTTAGGAAATATGAAGTGTAAAGGTTAAAATCCTTGCTTACATATCTTACAGATTTAATTCTTACTCTAACACAAAGCTGTGTGTGAATATGCTGGTTTGAGAGGTACACAGTGTGTTCACTTTTGTCCTGTTAAAAATATTGTCCAATGTAAGAAACTGGATAAATTTATAAATTCAGGCACCCTGAAGGCAACAGGTTGGTTCTTATTTTTCATATTTACAGTTTGTTGATTATTTCAACATTGTTGAAAAAGTCATCTCATTTTAGATAATTTGAAACGTTTGTAAAAAGGTAAAATAAGATATTTGCCAACCATTTACCTACTAAAACTCATTGTCTTGTGTGTATGCAATATATAAAAAAGTTCATTAATAATAAGTATGGGAGGTTTACAATATATGCTGGCAAACATCTGTTTTTAATTTGCTTCTTTATTAGATGATGAACACCAAAATTTTTTTTAAATTGTGAAAAAAATTAGCTTTTGTTTTCAGGAATGCAATCTTGTCCCATAGAGATTTGTAAAGTAACAGTGTGGTGTTTGAGAGCTGGGAACTTTGAAAGGAAATGCACTTGGTAATACTTTCTCTACTTGTTGGCTAACAGAAAGAATGGTTTCACCAGGTAGGACTCTCAGCTTTGGACTTTCCAGCCTCTGTAACAAAGGTTCATTCTGTCCCTCCCTCCCTCCCTTTCTTTCTTCCCTCCTAAAATGATGCAAATGAGATTGCCCTTGTGCGGTTTGAACAGAACATGAATGTGGATATCATGGGGAAATACAATATTTGAATTGAGATTTTGTTCCTTGAGTCAATTCTTTTCAGCTTTGGTGTGACCAAGTAGTGTTTATTGAGAAAAATCTCATGAGTAACAACTACAAACTTGTGATAAAACATAAAATTTAATCCTTTGAAGGAACTGTTCAATTATCTACAGCAGGAAGAACTATACAATAATTGTGGGTTGAATAAAAGAAACAGGATTAGGGGAATTTTCCATCATTCCAGTGTTTAGACAGAGAGCAGTGGCCACTTTGTACCAGATAGAAAGACTAAAAATACATATTAAAACCTGTGGCTTTACTGGCCAAAAAGTCTCAGGGTAGAGTTGAGGGACAAACTAGAAAAGAAACCAGGTATTGGGAGAGGGGCTAGTGGTACACACTTGTAATTCCAATACCCAGGAGGCTGAGATAGAAAGATCACAAATACAGAGCCAGCTTTGGCTACATAAGGAGGAGAGGTGGGGGATGGAGGGGGAGAGGGAGGGGGAGAGAGAGGGAAGGAGGAAGTTAGGGAGAGAGGGAGCAGGGAAGAGAAAGAAAACCAAATGTTGGCAATGTTCTTTACCAAACTTTGCAGTCAGCCCTGTGTGGAGCCAACTACAGCAAGTCAGCTAAAAAGCTGAAATCACAATGCTGAGAGGAAGACTGTTTCCTATCAATGGAGTGAAAGTTTACCGTTTGAGTCTAGTTGAGTCTAATATTAAAACAAATCAATCACTGTTTTTCAGAATTAAAAAGGAATCTAACATGTCTCCACTACACTATTTTACTGTCATAATGCAGTACATGGTAACTGGTTGAAGACATTGGAGCCAAACTGAGAAAAGGCAATTAATTAATGGAACATGACCTCCCAGAAGATCCGGATTTGGGTTCTAGCAGACAAGATCTTAACACAGATGTTAACAGTATGTTCAAGAGCACATTGAAAAATATGCTCCTAGGGCTGGAGAGATGGCTCAGCCGTTAAGAGCACTGGCTGCTCTTCCAGAGGTCATGAGTTCAATTCCCAGCAACCACATGGTGGCTCACAACCATCCATAATGAAATCTGGTGCCCTCTTCTGGCCTGCAGATATACCTGCAGACAGAACACTGTATACATAATAAATAAATCTTTAAAAAAAAAAAAAAAAAGAAAAATATGCTCCTGATGAATGCAAAGATAGGAAATCTTAGCTGAGAAACAGTTTCAAGTTTGTGGAATTAAAAATATAGTAGCAGAAATGAAATATTAATTGCATGTGATTAGTATAGAATATATATCACAGAATAGTGAACAAATCTCAACATTGTGGTTGGGTACTTATTTCCTAGAGACTAACAGCAGAATAAATATGTTTCTATATGTAAAATTACTCCACAATAATGTGCATAAATACATGACAGATGTCAAAGCATATGGTAATCCAGATATAGTTGTTTTAGAAAAATGTATTTATTTTGCTTTTATGTGCATGGTGTTTGACTGCATTCCTGTTACTCAAGGAGGTCAAAGAGGACATCAGATTCCCTGGAACTGGAGTTAAAGAAAGTTACTGGTCACCTGGATCATCCTCAAGAGCAGAAAGAGCTCTTAACCACAGCACCATCTCTCTAAATGCCAGATACAAGTTTTAAAAGGAAACAGCCTTGAATTTGTTAGATGACTCATCCATGTTACACAAATAAAAGGCCTGAGCTTTTGAATAATTAGGTTAACTATGACAATTTCATACGTGTACATAATGCATTCTTGCAATGCTCTTCCTCCCCAATCCCTGTTCATCCTCTATTCTGTACAGGTCCATTTCCCAGATTCATGGATTTGGGTTTTGTGGCCCATTTAAGCTTAACCAGTGCATCTGTGTAACCATTGGATTAGGACTATCCACTGGAGCCTGGTAGGGTTCCTAGGGGGTACACAGCTAAAGGCAATGACACCTCCCTCCTTAAATCTACAACTAGCAAATAGTTCAGCAATGGCCTGTAAGGCTCTCAGGGCCCCTCCTCCATCCATGCCTAACTGTGGACAGGCCCATCTTGTGTGACCCAGTCCTAGCACCAGAGAGTGGTTTTCCCCCACTGTTTGCACAAGTAGGCCTATCTTGCCTGGCAGGTTAGTGTCATAGTTTGGAGGGCTCACAACTGAGTAGAACTATTGACACCTTCCTTCTCCCCACAGGCTACATAATGCCTCTTGGGCTCTGGACACTAGCTGACAGGGAGGAAGTATCCAGCTTAGTTTCTCTATATCTTGCCACCAAAGTTTGTGGTGTCATCAGCAACAGTATCTGATCATCTAGTTCTAATAAGCAACCAAAAGCTCATACTGTTTAGGGGACATTTTGGGTCCCCCCAACTCCTAAGGAAGTATCTCACCCTGACACTGGGGTTCTTGTTTAATAATTCACAGCTTCTAGGGGCAACTCTTGGGTTTGAATTCCTCTGGACTATGGTTACCAGCCTTTAGAAATTGGGGGAGGGAACCTGGTATTTAGTGAAAAATAAAAGGAGCTTCCATAAGAACATCTTGATAGTTTGATACATGTTCACTATGGTGAAAAAGCATATGTGGAATTTATTTACTATATCAATTGTCAAGATTATTGAGGTATAATTTATAGCAAAATTAACTCTTTAAGGTGCACAATCCCATGATCTTTGACAGATGTGGGCAATCTTGCGAATCATACCATACTCTTCACCACCCCACCCACTCAATTCTCTGGTGCCTTTTTGTAGTCAGCACCATCCTCATACTCCTAGATGCTAACCAACAATAACTTGAGTTCTGTCTTTATAGTTTTATCTTTTTCCAAAATGTCATAGAAGTGGAATCATAGAGTATGCAGATTTTTGTGTCTGCAATCAATGAATTGCTTTCAGATTCTCCCATGTTTTTGCATGCATCAGGAGTTTTACACACAAACCACAGTACTTAAGTTGATGAACTTTTGCACTGCGCTGTGGTTTAAATATCCTTTCCAGTATTCATGTTGAAATGCAATTGCTACTGCAACAGTATTTAGAAGTGGGACTTTTAAGGGGTACCTACATCACTGGGGTACTCTTCTCTGAATAGATTAAGGCCGTTATCACAACAGTGGGTTCGTTGCCATGGGACACAGCCCCTGCTAAGAAGATGAGTGCAAGTCTTTTTTTCTGTCTCATGTGTGTTCACCACCCTTTCTGCCGTGTTATGACATATCAAGATACCCCCTTGATCTTGGGCTTCTGATGAGACAAATAAACTTTGGTGCTTTGTAATTTATTCAGTCTATTGTATTCTGTTATAGCAGTATAAAAAATGGACCAAGACAAATGGTCCATTTTTATTAATTATGAATAAAGCTGTTTTAAGCATTGGCATATAGATCTTTGGGTGACTGTGTCTTTGTTTTTCTTAGATTAGAAAAGAGATTTCTGTGACATTCTGTTGGGTTCATGTTTAACTTTATTGGATTGCCAATAGGTTTGATGTAGGTTGCTTGGGTTTATATCCAGGGTCTCCTGAATGCTAGGGTAGACTCTGTCGCTGAGATAGAGCCTTACCCCCTGAGTTCTTGTCTGAGATAAAGAACAGACAGGAGTGTTCACTGTGGACTGTAGGCTTTGTATCAGTTACTGCAGGAACAAAACACCTGCTTCAAAATATAGGGGCATAAAAACAAAACCAGTAATTTGTTTGCTCATACATCTGCAATTCGGGCAAGCTCACTTTTCTCTGCTGTGCTGACTTCAGTGTCAGACTTCGTGCTGCTGGAGAGTCTAAAATACCCAAATTTCCATATCAGTGCCTCAGTTGGCATGACTAGAACACTTGGGATCCAGCCTCCTTCTCCAGCTGGGCAATTAGATTTATTTGCATGATAACTCTGAAACTGCAAAGAATAAAATGAAACAAAACAGCAAACACCCAGATCTTTAGGTGTACACCTAAAAGAGACAGTAGGTCATTTAAAAATATTTTCAAAAAGATTTATTTGTCTTAAGCTGTGGTGTGTGCGTGTGTGCGTCTCTCTCTCTCTCTCTCTCTCTCTCTCTCTCTCTCTCTCTGTGTGTGTGTGTGTGTGTGTATGTGTGTGTGTGTGTGTGTGTGTGTGTGTGTGTGTGTGTGTGTGTATCTTGGCTACTGTGTATACTGGTAATCATGGGTGTAGAGCATCTGTGAGGTATGCTGAGGAGAAACACAAATATTGTGTTTTCTCTCATATGCCCCCCTCTGTGTGTATGATGTAACACACTGGGGTGGCAACTGTAGGAGCAAAGAGATCAGTGGGATGGGGAGAAGGACAAGGGAGGATAACTGGGGTGAATGTGAGTAAAATAACATGTACATGAAAATTACATAAAGAAACTCATTATTTTATACACTCACATTTATAATAAAAAGATGCTCCTGGGGAGTGTGCACTTTCCAGCATAGGTGCTGTGACTTCCAAGTAGTTACAGAATCTCACCACCCACCAACTTCTTCTTCTGGGTGCTGACTGTCTCTCTTACCTGAAATATCTAAATGAATGCTTTCATAGAGTAGACAGTAAGAGTCTAACTGTTAATAACATGTTCATGTTTTATGTGGAAAAGTAAGGTACACTTAGGGCTTGAGACGGGACAGACTCACTCCTGCAACTTTTTTTTTTAAAAGAAAAGTTTTACAAATGTGTTAATACATTGTCAAAATTATTACTAGTTTAAAAAGCAGGCAGACACTACTATAAAGTAAAAAATTAGTTTAATACAATTACATTATTACAAAGACTTCTGGGATTTGTTGAATAACTACAAGGCCCAGAAAACAAATTAAATATGAATGACAAAATCTCTGGAAGTTAAACTTTTAATAGCTTTATTTTCCTCTAATATACTGCCTTTCTCCCAAACTCAGCACTGTCCAACACCCAGAAGAACCGAAAGCATAAGAAGCTCTAATATAATAACAGATAAAAAAATTACTGACTTGAACTTCAGGCTGAATGTGGAAGGCTGAACTTGCTCAAACCAATCAAACGGTTTCTGTTCAATGAATACTATATGTGAGGAGTCCATGAATTATAAAGTGTGTCGGTGGAGTTAAAAATTGGCAGCACACAATATCATTCCTATCAAATATTTCTCCTAAGTTATATTTATAACTAAACTATAGTAAATACATGTGTGGTACTTCCTTGCTGCACATTCAGTCAAGTCAGAGACATGCATGTCTTGGATGGTTGAGCACCCACCTACTGTAACTTCTTAAGTGTGTAATGGACACGCAGTACAAGGCATCTTCACGGCATGTCAAGTTAATACACACTGACATAAACTCTCCAAAGTCAAGCAACTGGACTTCGACTAAATACTGCTCTAACAAGGAATAACAGCAACACGACACATTACTCTTTTCCAACAAGCATCATGTTGAGAAAATGCATGGCAGAAGTAAAGATGGCAAACCCGGAATGCTTTGAGATCTGAGAGGTACATTAGCCAAACCTCAGACATGACACACCCTTCACCTATGGAGGAGCCTGTTGGTAGTTTGAGGGAATAACTGAGATAAGACACGGCTTGCTACAGTCTGAAGCTCCTAAGAAACTGGCTCAGTGAGTGAAGAGAACCAAAGACACTGGTGGCAAGTAAGAAGTAAACTTAGTCTTGGGCTGACCAGTGGATTTAAAACTGGCTTGAGAGAGAGAGAGAGAGAGAGAGAGAGAGAGAGAGAGAGCTTTGCACATAGTACATTTGAGATGACGAGAGATGACTCCATGTGTGGGATCTTGGTGAGTTAGTGCTTGCAGTATGGAGTACCATGGCCCTGGAAGCAGATACGACAGGACGTTGCCCTGAAGAGTGGATGGGCAAAGGTTCCAGCTCTAGGTGGAACCTTTAACTCTATGGCTTACCTTCCACCGCTCACACATGTCTTCATTGGTAATCTCTGTGAGTAGAATCCTCTTTCAGTGGGTCTGTCAGGATGAGACGGTAGGGTACATATGTCTTCTTCTTGTGTTCTTGAATGCATTTGAAAACTTTCTTCAAGATCTCTCCTAATGAGTTTTCATACATAAGAAGATGGTTAGTGCTCCTAAATGAGCCTACTAGCCTTAAAGACATTACTGGCTTCCAAGCTTCTCCATTTCTGCTTTAGAGTTGGGACTGTTTCTTGAATCTGTTGTCTGTCAATCCTGCTCTCCAGCTCTGAGGGAACAGGTCTGCAGCCGACAGTCTGTGCTAAGTGAATACCTTATCAGACGAATACCTGCACCTGCTGCCACCACAGGGCAAGGAAGACAGCTGAGCTGTGAGTTCAGAGCGGACATGGGTAAGATTTTGGCCTGGACCTGTGGTTCTGGCCTGTCAGTCCTTCACACCTACCCACTGCCCAGAGAACCAAAGGCCTCCCTGTCTGATGCCACTCCCCTTCACCCGTGCTGTCTTGATGGACCTTCAGCTATTGCCCTGGTCCAGGCAGGGCCTGTGCCCCTCACAAGTTTACACCTACAACTTTTTAATTAGCATAAATGACTGCATTAGTCTCATTCTAGAGGTGTGGGTTTAATCAACGGACACATTGCAGTGAAAGAGCAGCGCACAGCCACAACTATCTATGAATAAACAGCAAAAGGCTCAGTGGGCTTTTCTCCTATTTACGGCCAACAGAAGGTGCCTGCTTCCCCCAAGAGAGCTCCAACCAGATGGTGAGTTCTCAGTCCATTTTTAACATGTGCAAGATGGCACACGCCTCTGACCTCATTTCATTTTAGAATTCGCCTTTAGTTGTTTCAGCTCTAGGTGACAATTGCTACTGGCTTCCATCTGGACAAAAGAAGTTGTTTCAAAGGCAGCAGGTCAAAGTCATGGGCAAATGCACATACATGTGGATAGCTCTGCTCTTATTCTCAGCCTGTAATTCTAAAGACAGTGTCTGCTGGAGCCGCTGATCGCATTATGTAACTCAGGCTAATCACATTGCCTGTCTTCCTGTCCCCCTCCACTTCCCAATTTTAGGTGTGGACCACCACACCCAGCTGAAACTGTTTTTTTTTTTTTTTGATTGACAATAGATCTGTAATTGTGCGCCACTGATTTTTGTTTCAGATTAGTTTCTGTTCTTAAGCTGTGGTTCTCTCTATTGACTCAAGAAACGAAAACTTCTTATTCTAAAGAAGGAATAATTTTGAAGAATAATGCACATTACGTCACTCACACCTCAGCCCGTTTGCCTCGGATCTTGCCACAGTCTGCTGGTGGCACAGGCCCCTGCCAGACATAATTTCCATGTTCCAGCTTCAAGCCTTACATTCTTCCTGCACATATGTGCTATTTAGATAATTACTGTTATGCTCGACACTTTCATGTCAACTTGACACAAACTAAAATCATTTGAGAGGGAACTTCAATTAAGCAAATGCCTCCATGAGACTGGCCGTGGGCAAATCAAATAAACCCTTTCTTTCCCAACTTGGTTTTTGGTCACGGTGTTTCATCACAGCAGTAGAAATGCTAACTAAGACAAGTTGGTACCAAGTTTGGGAGGTATTGCTGTGACAGACCTGACCATGTTGCTTTGGGGAAGATTGTGGAAGGACTCTGAAACTTTGGGCTTGGAAAGCCATCACCTGCTCAATGCTTGGTGAGATGTTTTGTAGGCACTCAGACGATAAGAATGTTGACAGCAGTGCAGACAATGGAGACCTGGCTTGTGACGTTTCAGTTGGAAGCAACAATTTCACTGGACCATTTGTGTGAGGAATCTGAGTTGTCTGGTCAGCTGGGGCTGAGCAATTAGGAGTGATTGAGAAGAGACCAGCATCACTGAGGTGAAATCTTCCAGAAAGTGTCTCCTGAGAGTCAGCACCCAGAAACTGTGTTATAGAGGTGGCCAAGGTTGTACCTCACACTGGCAGTGGAACTTGGTAGCATAAGAGTCACCCAGGTGGTGCTGGTTTTGAAGGCGTGAAGGGGTCATGGAGAGCAGCTGAGGCTTGCCACTTGTGAGAGGCCAGGAGAGACCAGTGGTGAAGGTGCAGCCTAGGTAGCAGTTGAAAGCCCAGGAATGAAGGAGTCATGGAGAGAAACTGAGGTTTTGACACATTGAACAAAGCCTAGGGAAGGCTATTGGTGAACGTGCAACCCAGTTGGAAAAGACCCCAGCATTTTAGAGATACCAGTACCATGGGATGACCACCAAAAGCCCCAGAAGTGCTGGAGTGGGACCTGCCCAAGTTCAAAAGAGAATGTGTGTTCTTCTGCAGAGAGTGGAGATGGATAAGTGACCCAAGCCCCTTGTAGGAGCCCAGAAGATTGTGGGTGGATCCTAGACATTGGACATCGCATTATTTACACTGCTAAGGGTTTGGTTTTGCTTTGTTCAGATTCTGATTATGCCCTGGTTCTTCCTTCTTGAAGTAATAAAGGACTTAATTTATTTTTATAAGAACCCACAATTGAGAGACTTTAAACTTAAAAGAAAACTCAGAGATGTGGGGGTTTTATAGGGAATATGGATTTTAAGAGATTGAATATTTTACGAGACAACTTAAAATTTAAAAATTAAATTGCATGTGGATTTGTAAGGCTGTGGAACTTAAGTTTGTAAGGTGTTTTATATTGTGACGTCTTTATTAATGTGTAATCTTGGGTATGACCAAGAAAGGAAAGGTTTTGGCTTAACAGTGATGTGTTTGTGTGTCAAGTTGGCAAGGGGTCAATTTTGCTACATAATTTTCTGTCAACGTGACACAAGCTAGAGTCATCAGAGAGGAGGGAGCCTCAGCTGAGAAAACGCCTCCCTAAGATCAGGCTGTAGAGAAGCCTGTAGGACATTTTCTTCATTAGTGGGTGATAGGGGAGGGCTCATTGTGAGTGGTGCCATCCCTGGGCTAGTGGTCCTGGGTTCTGTAAGAAAGCAGGCTGAGCAAGGCACGATGAGCAAGCCAGTAAGCAGCGCCCCTCCATGGCCTCTGCATCAGCTCCTGCCTCCAGGTTCCTGCCCTGTTGGAGTTCCTGTCCTGACTTCCTTTGATGATGAACAATGATGTGCAAGTGTGAGCCGAGTAAACCCTTTTCTCCCCAACTTGTTTTTAGATGTTTTGTTGTAGCAATAGAAGCCCTAACTAAGACAGCTGTTATATTGAAAATCAAAGTATTTGGGGGCTGGAAAGGGTGGCTCGATAGAAAACACTTAGTGCACAGAGCATAGGGACTTAAGACAGAATAGCCAACACTCCTGTTAAAAACAGCTCACCATGGCTGTGAGCACTTGTAACTCCTGAGCTGTGGATGGGCAAAGAATTGATGACAGACAGCTCACTGAGGCTTGCTGGCTGCCAGCCTAGCTCCAGATCCATACAAGTACACATACACACACCTCCATAAAGAATGCAAAATAGGGCTGGAGAGATGGCTCAGCCGTTAAAGGCTAGGCTCACAACCAAAATATAAGAATAAAAAATATTGTAATAATATTTATATTAATCCCTTGCGAATCCCATACAATCCCATTCAATAATTTGAATATTGTCACTCTCTACTCCCAACTCCTCAAAGTTCCACCCCCCAGCTCTCTACTCACTCAACTTCATATTCTCTTTTTTCCAAGATTTTTAAAAATGAAAGTGTTTTGTGCACATAGTTAAAAAGAAGAGGTTTTCTATCATAGACAAGCGTTACAGTCACCGGCGGTCTCTTAAAGTGACGCACACCATACCACACATCAGAATGAGTCCATCCTTGTATCTGGAGAGGAAATCAAGAAACCCTGGCTTTTTCCTCGGACGATTCCAACCAACAGCCAAATCTGAGATGCAAGCCTCGCAAATAACTGATATGCAAGCAGGTGTCCTCTGCTCACTGCTTCTGACTTTGGTTTCCCTTCCTATGGCAGCCATTCTCAGTTTGGCCTTAAGGCCATGGGACCGGCGTCAACAGTGGGCCTTGCAGTAATGTGCACCCAGAGCTTCTGTGCTAACTTGCTAAACTAGGATTTCAGGGCAGGAGGTCCAGTTTAACTGTGTTCTCATTCGTGTTAAAATTTGAGAAACCCCTCTTCCTATTGTACAAGATTTCATCTCTAATGATTTTCTTTTAGCAGTTTCCTCTCTATTTACCTCTACTTCTAAATATGTTTGTAATCTCATTTTTTGATTTGACAAGTTTTTTTAATTTATTTTTTATTTCTTCAAGTAACATCTCAATCACAATCCCCTCTCTACTCCCCCCTCCAGTCCCACCCTCCCACCCTCTTCCCCCTCAACCCCCCATCCTCTTCCCTTTTTTTTTTTTTAAGTTTAAGGTATATCTTTTTCCCCTCAACAGATCCCCTTTTCAGTCCAACAAATGGTTCTTTCTCTTATAACAATAAATACAATACAAAACAACTGAAATAAATAGGCCACAATTATGAGAGTTATATGGCTTAGCATACATTCCTAATGTCCAGTCCATATGTATTTGGCACCTGACTTTAACATTCTACTATCTAACCATCTCCATGAACTTAAAGTTCTATATCCAACTCAGCTTTCATCCTAACTTGCATCACAATTTTAAAACATCTTCTTAGATCCAGAACACCCTCTTGATTCCTAAACAACTCAAAATTTAACTATGAGACTCTACCTATCTATTCTTCAACCACCTCAGAGACCTGAGAGGGATAAATATATCTGATTATATAGGAAGTGCAGGGCCCGCAGCTTCCAAAACTAAGAAATGACATACCAGTGGCTGCCTGGACAGTTCCCATTTTCTCTCCATACATTACAGCATCAATCTTCAGCTGTTCAGCCCTGTTTCTCTGAAAGACATTGATTGTAGAGCAGGAATTATGAAGGACTTCCCTACCCTGTCTTGGCAGAGCTAGGCTGTCGACTTACCTGCTTCCAAGTTTTGTCCTTTTTGGATAGCATTCTGTCTACAGTTGAAGCAAAGGATTTTTCTTGCCAAGAGATTGGCTTGCCACTAATTGAACCATCTCCAATTGGAGATTCTTTAATGCTTGTCTTCCACTTGGAGTAGAATAGGGGGTGCTGTCAGGAGCTGGCATGTCTTGATATCAAAAAAAAAAAACCTTAAGGAAACATCTTTGAATGCCATATTCTGCATATCTCTTGGGGTTTTTGAAGACCCCCTATCTATCTCTTATATTTAGATAAGCAAATGTTGCTTGTCTCTTAGCAACTTGATTTCTGATTAGCTTAGAAAATAACTGTGATAGACTGTCATAGTACCTAACAAAATGATAAGCTTGAATGACTATTAGTTTGCATTTCTTAATTATCCTAAACAGCTTATGACATTTGGTAGCAAAAGACTGAAACTTCACATTTCATTTTTAAGCATTACCTAGGTACAATACCTTAAAAAGCATTAACCTTAATTTTGTATCAATATACAAAGATCAATACCAATATGGCCAAATATAATCTTTATTTTGTATCAATATACAAAGATCAATACTGATATAGCCCAATAAAATCTTAATTTTGCATCAATATACAAGGGTCAATACCAATGTGGCCAAATATAATATTAATTTTGTATCAATATACAAAGGTAGAAGGGCATATTCAATAATCTGTCATTTTTTCTTGATCTTTCCTATATTATGTCTATGTCCCATTTTTTCTCAAGTCTGTTCACCCCTACATAGGAGAGAAAGAAGGGTACAGAAAAGAAAAAGAGAGAAGTCCCTGGGTCTAACCTCCAAAACCTCCCCACTATAGATAACAAGATTATCTATAACCCATCAAATGACCAACGGGGGGAGAAACACCCTCCCCACTTTCTGGAGATGGGACGTTGCTCTCTTCAAATGACTTCCTGATGATTTGGGAGATAGTAAACCTGTTTGGGGCCCAAATAAGAATGGAAAAATGGTTAAACATGTTAACAGAATCATTTCATGTTCAGTCCTTTTGTGCTCAGCTATTTAAATGTCCTAAGAAGTTCGTAGACAGAAGCTGACCTTCAGGGCTTTACTGAAGTTCTGGCTGGAGCAGTCTGTGGAGCTGAACAATATTAGCGATTTTGAGTTGTTGTGGTTTTAGACTTTTGGGGAAACAGCTATTGAGGAAGTCTGCAAGGCTGGGTCGTCTGGGCTACTTGTCTTCTTTGGTGTCTGATTTGTTTTCTGCTGAGGTTTCCGTTGTCCAGTTGTCCCTGGATTCCTTGGATGTATGCTTTAAATCTCCTGGAAAGATAAGAACAGAGCCCTGCCCTAAT
>CAJQZJ010037518.1:218902-233907 GCA_907164525.1 Lophiomys imhausi | reverse complement strand
CTTATTCCTCTGGGCATTCTAGCCCATGGGATGATGCTTATCCACATAGGGATTGGGTCTTCTCTGCTCTGTTAATGTCTGCTCATAAACACACTCAGATGTGTGTTATCATGTTAATTCTAAATCCCATCCAGTTGACAGCGAAGATTAACCACCACAAGTTATTCCCGAGTTCTTAGTAACCAGTGTTCTATTCCTCCATCTTTGAACTAATGTAAAAGCCACTTAATTATCTATGAGGATCAATGATCTGACGGAACATCTTTTCCCTGGAAATATGAAAATAAGGTATTGAAGGGAAAATGTCAAATACCTTTTTTTCCTTCAAGGAAATATCATGCAAATTAACTAATAGTTTTGCTGCATAGAGAAGAAGAGTGAAATCTATCTGCAAATAGTAAATTCTTTCCCCATTTCACTATGTGTTTGCCCTGAAGGACTACTGTCCTCACTTGCTGTCACAGTGGATCGGTGCAATCTAACACAAGTCCAGCCATCTGTCCTTGTTTTCTTCTGTTTGCAGCGTTCATTTATTCCTCCTGCTGATTTTCTCTGCTTTCTGAGGCACATAGAGTAAGATGTTCAAGAAATGCAATTGTAAGCCACAAGCAACTCTTCTTTTTTATTCACTTACACAGTAATGTTTACAATTCTGAGATTTGGGACTGGAGAGGTAGCTCAGAGATTAAGAGCACTGGCTGCTCTTCCAGAAACCAGGGTCAATTTCCAACACCTCTATGGCAGCTCACAACCCCAAGCCCAGGGTATCCAATGCCCTTTACTGGCCTCCACGGGTACTTCATGCACATGACACACATACATGCTGGCAAAGCACCCATACACATAAAAGTACAAATAAATAAAAATTTTAAAAATAAATAAGATAAAAAATAAGATTTTTGTGTGCTTCTTTCTATTAAGTTGTTATTGACAGATGATTTTTTTAACCTGTGGCAAAAATCAAATATACAAACCTGTACCTATTCTTGGACAAATTAATGTAGTTTTTATTTGCTATCATACTGAAGATGGTTTAGTGCAGAGTATGTTTTGAGAGTGAAGGCTGGTCTGCCTGTACAGACCTCAGCACCATTTGCTTTCCCCACTTTCTAACACACTCAAGAGCGTCCCCTAGGCTAACAATAGCTACCCCAGCCCATTAGAATCTGGGGATCTTAGGGAAAGGTGCCCAGCCAACACACCACAGAGCTCTTTCTAGCCAGCAAGGCTCCTGGCACACACAGGCCGGAAGTTACAAGGTGAAGGCAGCTCTCTTGAGAATCTGCACTTGTCTAACCACACCTCCTGTTTTATTTCCATCCCCTCTCATATGCTTTTTCTTGTCCCACGTTAAAAAGCTTTTGTTTTTATTTTTCATTCTCCTTCTTCCATTTATCTAGTTTTTCATATGCACTTTTATCAAGTCCCTCTAGGCTTAGACCTTTAAAAAGTTTTCTTTTATGCTTTCCAAAAAGGACAAAACTTGGAAGCAGGTAAGTCGACAGCCTAGCTCTGCCAAGACAGGGTAGGCAAGTCATTCATAATTCCTGCTCTACAATCAATGTCTGTCAGAGAAACAGGGCCAAACGGCTGAAGATTGATGCTGTAATGTATGGAGAGAAAATGGGAACTGTCCAGGCATCCACTGGTATGTCATTTCTTAGTTTTGGAAGCTGTGGTCCCTGCACTTCCTATATAATCATATATATTTACCCCTCTCAGGTCTCTGAGGTGGTTGAAGAATAGATAGCTAGAGTCTCATAGTTAAATTTTGAGTTGTTTAGGAATCAAGAGGGTGTTCTGGATCTAAGAAGATGTTTTTAAAATTGTGATGCAAGTTAGTATAAGTTGAGTTAGATATAGAACTTTAAACTCATTGAGATGGTTAGATAGTAGAATGTTAAAGTCAGGTGCCAAATACATATGGACTGGACATTGGGAATGTATGCTAAGCCTTATAACTCTCATAATTGTGGCCTATTTATTTCAGTTGTTTTGTATTGTATTTATTGTTATAAGAGAAAGAACCATTTGTTGGACTGAAAGGGGGAGCTGTTGGAGGGAAAAGATATACCTTAAAGTAAAAAAAAAAGGGGTAGAGGATGGGGCAGTTGAGGGGGAAGAGGGTGGAAGGGTGGGACTGGAGGGGGGAGTAGGGAGGGGACTGTAATTGAGATGTAACTTAAAGAAATAAAATAAATTATAAAAAAGTTTTCTTTTATGTATATGAGTGTTTTGCTCGCATGTGTGTCTGTGTACCACTCTCATGCCTGGTGTCCACGGAGACCAGAAGTGGGCACCAGATCCCCTGGAACTGGAATTGCAGACTGTTGGAGAGCCATCATGTGGGTGCTAAGATTGAACCATGATCCTCTGGAAGAACTATCAGTGATCTTAACTGCTGAGCCATCTCTCCAGACCCTGGGTATGCAGTATTCAACTATTGGGCAATCTGAAGTTTTAATCTCTTGCTTTTTTCTCTCCAACATTCTCTTCCATTCTTTTACTTCTTTTTATTTATCCTTGTCTCTCCCTTTTCTTTCCCCTTCCCTGCCCCTTCCTTTATATTGTTCATTTATTTTTCTATCTTTGTCTCAAATAATTCTTAATTTCATGGCATACCATACATTTGTTTGCCCTTTTTCATTCTATAGTCATTGTATTCATATGGGAGTTGACATTAATTGGTTTTAAATGTATTTCTATATTGTTTGGTTTGGTGGTATTTTTGTGACAGTAATTCATTTTCTTCTTTCTCAGTTGTATTTCTGATTGAGCCCTCAAGAACAGATTTCCCATTAAGAAGATTCTCAAGTTGGGTGTGGTTGCATATGCTTTTAATCCCAGAACTTGAGCTCAAGGCCAACCTATTCTACATAGTGAGTTCCAGGACAGTCAGGGCTCCATGGTAAGACTGTGTCTCAAAATAAATAAATACATAAAGAGGATTCTTAAATAAAATTAGCAGACATATATAAACCAACAGTTGTGAAAATCTCAATACAGAAGCATAAGAAACAGAAAGAAACAGGGAAATATGATACCTCTAGGAGATCAAAGATCCCAAAGACATTGAAATGGTTGAAATGCCAAAATATTACCTTTTAAAATAAACAGTGAATTTAAATGGGGGAAATAAACAAGAAGATGAATGAACAAATCAATTCTGGATTCACTGACAAGTTCTACTAAACTTTAAAAAAGAATACCGGTAGTCCTTCAGTGTTCCATGAAATAGAAAGGGAAGGAACACTATAAACCTCATTCCACAAAGACAATAAAACCCTTGTCCAAAAGCTAGGTAAGAACCCAACATGACAAACACGCAGAAAGGGACCATTTGTGGAGAGGAAGGAGGCCAGTAGAAGAGAGAGGGCCAGGGAGCAGAAGTGGGGAGGAAGGGACAAGTATGACTGAAGTACAGTGGTATATGTATATAAATGCCATAATGAAATGTATTTTATGGTATGCTAACTTTAGAAGTAGTTAGTAAAAACATTCAACTTCTTCTACAGTGAAAGAAAAAGAAACAAATACCATCACAGTAAAAATCTCCCTTCCACTCTGGAGACTCGAGCCTCCCCCAGGGGAAAGTCTAGGCATTGCTGAAATAAATTCAGAAAGAATAAAACCCAGATCTCTGTCTGTGATGAGCTCCTGGAAAATGACAAGCAATTATTTCAGATGTTACATTGCAGGTCTTCACAGGGCTCCTCTGCTAGTCTACCATGTCTTCACAAATGGAAGCATTTGTGGAACAATTAAAGCAATATTAACTGAGAAGATATCCCTGTGGAAATTAATCCTTAGAGAAACAACAATTACATGTAAGGGGAAAAAATTAGGCTATTTCTTCATCCATCATCAAGGATGAACAAGATAAACACGTGGATTTAAATCTGTAAGTTAGGTAGACGGAAAAGTCATCTTTAAACAAGCAAGGATTTGATTGAAAGTCACAGACACTGGGCTGGGTTTTAAGGCAAGATGCTAAATCCCTTTACTGGATCTTCATGTAATAAAGAAAAAAACATGATTCTTCCAGGTCTTTGTCAGCATCTGTGATGGCTTGAAGGATGACATTCTGTGGCATGGCAATTGCTATAGATCATATTACCTCACTTCACACTTTCTCTACTAAATTAGTCTCTCTCTCTCTCTCTCTCTCTCTCTCACTGTGTGTGTGTGTGTGTGTGTGTGTGTGTGTGAGAGAGAGAGAGAGAGAGAGAGAGAGAGAGTTGATACTTGTTTCTGTAATTCCTTCTTTATTCCTATCTTTCTATCTGGTTGGGTTAAAAAAATGCAGAATCAAAATAAGAGAATCTTCACTTCTGATTACTACAAAGTCAATGTTGATACTGACTGAACCGGAAACCAAATACAATGCCAGCTACATTGCCTAAGGTTACTATAAGATGATTGGATAGTAGTAATTTATTATTAATTGATTGTACATTAGGCTCTGGTGACTTGGGTTCCTCAGCAAGCAAACCTAAAGTAAATGTAAAACAAAACTTAAGCTTAGTCAATCAAAACCCACCACCTAATCTTGAGCTAGAGACTTTCCCGTCACCACCACCAACCTCCCAAGGACTACTAGTAGCCCTCTGCTAGGTAATACACAAATTCATGGATGTAAAAACAGAATTGTGGTTCCCACTGCTGGGAAGGGAGGAAGGAGAGAGTGATTGCTAATAGGTAAAGGTTTTTTTTTTTTTCCTGGAGGCTACATAATTTCATGAATACACCAAAAACGATTTGTATGAAGGAGAAAATTAAATATCACGTGAATTACTTCATAATAAAATATTCTTTGACTATCCTTTCTGTATTGGAAGTTCTAAGAAAAATATAAAAATATTTTAAAATATTCTCAAAAATCTTACAATAAGAAGAAATACTGTTTAATTTGACCTCATGTCCTTAGGAAGTCACACAAGTCAGCGTCCTAATGGTTTTTGCCAAGAGAAAAATTTTGGCAGAATAGATCTCCCTCGCAGCAACTTAAGTTACTGCCTGTCACACTAAGAAAATAGAAGAAACTTCAAATCAACAAAAGAGAATGAGATGTCACATATTAAAAAGGGAATAGAGAATTTTAAAAGAGTGAGAGGAAGGAAAATCACCATCTGTTACTGCAGAGACACAAGGAACAGCATGTGTCCTTTGCATTTGACAATTAGACCTGGGCAAACCTCTTCTTATATAGTCCTATGGGCCGGCCCAGGCAGGAACAACTTGGTAGCAATTGCTAAACAAATGCTGTTGACATGAAAACAAGTGTGTGGGATGGTTTGAATAAAAATGGCCCCCTTAGGCCCACAGGGAGTGGCATTATTAGGAAGTGTGGCCTTCTTGGAGGAAGTGTGTCATTGTGAACCGGCTTTAAGTTCTCAGATGCTCATGTAACATTTAGTTCCTGCTGCCTGCAGATCCAGATTTAGAACTCTCAGCTACCTACCTTTCTAGCACCATGTCTGCCTTCATACCGCTTCCCACCATAATGATAATGGACTGAACCTCTGAACTGGAAGCTATCCCAGTTTCCTTTATAAGAGTTGCTGTGGTCAAGGTGTCTCTTCACAACAAAAACCCCTAACTGAAACAGTGTCCTTTGAAAAAGTAAACAAAACATTTGAGCCATGCTGACAAGAAGTCTGTAAGAGACGGAAAAACAAGTGGTATTCGTAGGAATATGGGTTAAGGAAGTTTACTTCTGAATAGGCAACTAATGGTAGTCTAAAAATATGCTGGTAAGATGGAAAGGAAAGCTTCCCATGATGAAGTGGTAAGAGGTGGCAGCAAGATTTGGAAGGGTTGAGGTAGTGAGATAATGACCCAGGTAGAGTAATTGGTCATGCGTACAAGGACAGACATCTGGTCCTCCAAGAAGAAACATCTGTGAATGGAAGGCCGCTATGCTCGCCACTATACCACCAATGCAGACAAAACATCTGTGAATGGAAGAGAAATTCAGGGGAATGATGAATAGTGACATCACGTTTATTAATAGAGTCAGTCACCTGAACAAAGTAAAGGTGGGAACACAGGGCCCTGAAGATGTCAGTAAAGATTCAGAAACAGTTTGTAAGGAGTAGAAATAAATAAACATACAAAGAGAGAAGAAAGGATTGCAGAGCACAGCGAAGATTCAGAATCAACTGAAAGGTAGACTTATCTGTTAATAAGCCTATATGCTTAATAATTTTTGTTTGTTAATTTTCTAGGTTCTTTGAGAGTTTTATGTAATGTTTTGGTTATATCACTCCCTCCCACCTCTTCAAAAATCCACACTCCATTCCCCACTCCTGTAACTCTAGCTCCAGGAAATCCAATGCCCCCTGTAGGCTCAATGGGCACCTGCACTCACATACACACTTTTTACCTATACACACGTGCACATAATTAAAAACAAAGTAAGTCTATGTAAAAGAAATATGGATGCTAGACCAAATGATATTGTATCTGAATTGGAAGAAAACTTAGATACTGCTCCTAAATTTGGCATTTGAATACAATGTGTTCCAATGAGGAATGGGCCCTACAGCTTTTATACTCGAGGGCTTTTGGCAGACTTACTAATCCTCTCTACAAAGAGTAAAATCTTGTTTTACTAGCTGTTGTCCTCTACTTCTATTGGGTCAACGGGGGCTTCCTCTGACATAGTCAACATAGTATTATGACTTCTCTTGAAGTTGGTTTGTTGAGCACTGGGTAAGACATCAAGGAATCTTGGCTTATGGTATCAAGCCTGCTACCAGCTATTTATGTCATCTATTTATGACATAATTGAACACAGCTGTTCATGAATTGTCTCTTTATAGGGATGAAATGAGAAAAAGGATCAGTTGGAGAAGTGTTTAGTAATAGAAGAAAAAAAAACAAAATAAGATACAACTGCAATAATATGATCCAATGAGACCCACACAGTGTTTTAAAGCCCCTGAAGGAATTGACTTATGATGAGGAAGAAGCTAACAAACATGCCGTGTGCTGTCCTACCTGTGAGATGACATGTACTGAACAGATTATAAGCAGGAAGAAGAGAAAGAGTCTATGACTTAAAAAAATGCTCAGGTGACGGAGACTCTGAATTTGGGTTTTGTGGAGACAGGAAGAGGTGGCTAGAACACCAGAAAATTCAGAAAGTTGGCATATTGTCCAGCAGTTAAGAACACCAAAGGCGATACATAAAAACATCACTTTAGTTAATGCTATATGTTGTTTTGACTCTGAGTATAATGGGTTTTTGACTTGGATGTTGAAAAAAATCATAAGCAACAGGAATTTGATGGTTGTCAGACCCGCCCGAGGAGTGTTGGAGAGTACTTCAGAAATAGGAGACTGGAGTTGGTAAGACAGAATTCAATGAAACATTAACTGGGCTTGAGTTAGGTGCAAGCCCAATCATTCACAATTAGATTGTGGACAGTAAGTACTATGTGTTGAGTACCTGTCCTATTCCAAGTTCTGAAGATGCTCTTCACAAATGGAATCTTGCTTGATTCACATAGTTAGTAAAGTGAACCTCAATGACCTGCATGGCTTTAGGATTGACCTGACTGGAGCAACAGAGAATGAAGTAATGAGAGACACACATAGAGGAGAGCAAGGTTCCAGTGAGCCGTGTGCTCTGATGGAGACACATCAACACCCTAGAAACTCAGCACAGGAGGCTGTTAGCTGATCTCCACAGGGGTTCTCTCTCCAGTAGTGTCTTGGCTGCAGGAGGAAGCTGGGATTAAAGCGCACACTATCAGCCTGGACCAGGGGAGTGCCTTGCCTTTCCCATGGGTCTGGGGTGTTGACATCCTTGACAAATCATTGCTCTTTTTGTTCATCTTAACAGTGCACATTCACTTGGGACTTCAGTGGCTCCTGCAGTGAGACTTCTCCAGCTTTGCAAATGAAAGCAATTGAGGCGCACCAGATGTGTTCTAAACATTGGAATCTGTAACATAAGGGAGTTTTATCAGACATGTTTGTACAGGAAATGCTTGGTAAGCTCTGAGTTTGAGGAGAAAGAGATGACATCACCTACTTTGGGCTTTACAGCGGAGATTAAGATTGAGCCAAGCCCAAGTTATTAATACAAAAGTAATTCTATTGTCCCTACCTTGCTATTTTTTCTTTTGTGTGAGTCAAAGGGTTTAGTTGGGCTTATTCATTTGAGTATAGGTGAAGAACTATTTACAGAACACGGGCAACTTACCAGTGTCTAGACTGCTGAAGAAAATATTCCTTCCTCACTCAGCAGCCATTAACCACCCCATTAGTCATCAGGGATTGGTGACATTAATGAATCTCCTCTCCCTTCCATAATGGAATGTTGATGGGCCTGGTCTTGTGTAGGTCTTATGTAGGTAATCACAATCTTGAGAGTTCAGGAGAGCAGCTACCATGTCATGAACAGTTGTCTTCTTTCTTTCTGCCTTTCTTTGAGCTCTTGCATATTTTTCCACTCCCTTTTCTGTGATATTCCTTGAGAGTCCTACTTCTCACTGAGCATTCAACAATCAATTATCCCCAGCGCTTCCACCAGTTATCTCTGCAGTAACCATCACCCACTGCAAAAAGAGGCTTCTCTGGTCAAAGCCAACAGCACTGAAAATGTTTTTATTTCCTTGTATGATGAGGATGAGATGAGAGCTTTACCCAAGCTGTACAAATACATGGCTTGGGTTGAGCCCAGAGCATTTCTATCCCTATGCCTAGGCCTGGAAGCTTCTAGCCTCCATACATCTAGTCTTCTACAAGCCTGGGCCTTGAAGACTTCAGTTTCCAGTCTCTGTCTGCTAGGCCTAGAATGTTTTCAGCCTCTGAGACTTACCACTGAATAAGCTCACTCTTTCTAGTTCTTTCTGAACTCTGGCTGGCTGGTTCAACTCAGCTGTTCTGATTCAAAACTCCTCTCCAGCTGACTGATTCAAACTAGCTTCTCTCCACTTCTCACTGAATTGCTTTCCATGGACACTGAACTCCACAAACTGAACTGTACAATCTCAACTGCACTCAACTTAACTGCACCAAACTGTTCTGTGTTCCTGAACTCTACTGTACTGTCTCCACGAATTCTCCTCCACTGTACTGTACTGTACTATTCTCTCTCTCTCTGCCTACTCTTAAGTAGCCTCTCTCTTGCGAGAGGTGATAGGTATCATATCTCTGACTCATTCTGTCATACCTTTCCCTGATTTGTCACTTTGTCTGTCCCTAAATGTCACTTTCAAACATGGGTGCTTCCTTCTACAAACTAACCTTACTTTCATTGTTTGGGATTAAAGGTGCATACTAAAGGTGTGTCTGTATTCCAGCCAGATCATACTGTAATCCAAGGCATGTCTGCCTTCCAGCTGGATCATGCAGACCTAGAAGGTCTTTAGATATGATCCCTTGCCACAGCAGCCATGATAATGGATTAAAATTCCTCTATACAGCACCAGGGATCTTTCTACCTTTTCAAGCACTGAGCACTAGCTGCTAGAGCCATGCTGACTGAACAAATAGAATTCCAAACTTTGTGGAGTTTACACTGTAGCAATGTAATCATAAATTAGTAGACAAATGCTAATGTTCAGGTGATGAAATTTCCAGGAAGAAAATGTGACAGCTGTAAGGGAGATGCTAACCTTCCATTTAGGTGGCGAGGGAAGGTTCCATTCAGAAGGCAAAAGGTGGTCTATCTGATCCTCAAGTACTGTGAAGAAGTCAACAGCCTGAAGGTGTTTCAGAAAAGTGTTTCAGGCAAACAAAGTAAGTGTCAGGGAAATGGTTTGATTCTTAAATACAGCCATCCTGTTTTCTAACCCTAGACTGTTTCAGATTTGACAATATTTTGGAGAATGTTGAATTTGAATTTTGGAGAATATTGAAAAGAGTTTCAGTTAGTCTAAAAATTTTTCCAACTGTTTTTTTTTTTATTTAAGAACTCACTGGTCCAATCTGTTTCTAACATCCCACCATAAATATATCCTTCTTGTATGGAGGACTCTGCTTTGTTTTCAGCTCTTAGAGAAAGGCATTTCTCTAGCTATGGTCGATTGTTTACCAAGAGAGCTGAAAGGTTCCTCCTATATATTTATAGGAATTCATTAATCTATTTATTTTGCTACTGTAACTTTGTGACTTTTTTCATTAAGACACAAAAAACTTTCTCCACATCTTTGAATTTGGGGTGGCTTGTGACTTGCATTATCAGATAATTCAGTGGAAGTAACATCGAGGGACTCAATGCTAAGACACTATAGAGTCTGTGAAGTTTTTACTTTTAGATCACCACCATTATCCACATAAAAATCCCTCAGCCAGCCTCCTTGAGAATGAGACAAGATGAGACACAGCCCTAGGCAAAACTATCATCAACTATCAGGTGTGTGTGTGTGTGTGTGTGTGTGTGTGTGTGTGCTCCTTCTTTCCCTCTTAGATGGTGAATAACTATATGAAATGAGTTCCTATGATTTGACGTTGCCTTGTATCCATTCTGGGTATGCTAGGTATCTCACACGAAGCACGACTAAGTTGCCCCGAACAGGATTTCCACTTGTCCATTTCCCCAGTTCTTCAATGTGACCAATCCAAATAACCATCTTCTACAACTTTCTTTTGTTAAATACCACCTTGTGAAACAGCTAAATACAAGTTTGGTGACCTACTCCGCTGACCTCCATCTGCTTCCTGGACTGTATAGATGAGCCACGGTGATCACATCACTCACAGTGTGGCCCCCACAGAACTCATACTTTCTTGCTATAGATCCATCAGCTAGAACTCCCTGTAGAACACCTGCTTGGGTAACACCATGGGTCCCAATAAAGGCTTGGGTACCACATGTCTGTCTGTTTCTTGTTCTCCTTCTGCTGTTTCAGGGTGCATGGCTTCTGCATGGCTTCCCTTTCTGTAGGTTCTACCAAACATGGTGTCTCTTGTGAGAATTCTTTTCCTGGGGAGACACACCAAAGTCATTCCTGTCCTTATAAGATCCCAATGACAGACCAAAGTATGATTTCACTACAGTTTACCCTGAGGGGACAGTGAGTTTATTAGGCTTACTTACAGAGCATGGGTGAGCGGTTACCGCCAAACAGTAGCACTGGAAAGTCTTCACACAGCATGGATGAATAACTTCTTCAGTCAGTCTTTCCCCTTCCAAAACACACAAGCAGCTCCAGAGACCTCAAGACTTCAAGGCCACGTGCAATCAGTGCAGAATTGCACACCCATGACTGGGGGGAGCGACTGGAATCTTAGGTAGGGTCCAATGGCCCAATGGCCCTCCTTGCCAGCTTCTTCTCTAAGGGAATATCAGCAGACGTCAAGGCCACCCCTGATGGCCTCTAGAAAGCAGGCACAGATGGCTGATGAAGATGGAGGCTGTCTTGCTCAGAGGACCACCATCTATGATGTCTTCTTCTTCCCCAGGTCTGTAAGTTACAGAACCATTTCTGTTGATCATGTGTATCGTTGTTCTGCCTCCTGTCTCAGCCGACCAGCACACTGGTCCTAATCGCTTTCCTCCTCAGACTCTTTCAGAGAGCAGCTGCCTTGTCAGGAACAAGCTAAATTGGGTCAGACTAGAGTTACAGGTGTGTCCGCCAGGATAAATAAGTTTCCCATGGGGAGGATGCCTGGCCACAGGTGAGACATGTAAGCCCTAAACCATCTACCAGGATAAAGAGCATCTCATGAAAATGCACATCATAACCTCCACAACCATCTCCCCTGGTGGCCTGTCAAAGCAGGGCTAAGAATATGACAACTTCCCAGAGATAGACCTCAAGAGCAGATCAGAAAGAGCTTATGGAACACATTAACTGCAATGTGTAAAAAGCTACTTATCTCTGTAGGTTGATTGAGCATCTACCCACCTCACTAATATATTAATAGACACATTTTTACCTCTTCACATTCCCTACTTTTCAAATCTTTTAAAAAATTATTATTATTAATGGGAAACACTATTTGTCATCGTCCTCATCTTTTATTATTGGTGATTAGCAAAAAGACTTCATCTTGTGTATCTGACTTCATTTTATTACAATCCACTTTTCCTTCAGGATTGCCCAGTCTAAATTCCACTTTCCACACAGTTGTCTGGCATAGAGATTTCCATATTTAATATTCTGTCTCAAATATAGCTAGAAGTTTTAAGTTAGTAAATACTAAATACTAAAGAAAATGCAAGTTGAACACCCATAATTTAAAAATCTGAAAGATAACACCATAGAAATTTGTGCATCTGACATCATGTGATGGGGTGCAATTTAAACACAAGCACTTCCAAAGTACTATATAAAATTCCTTTAAGTCTATGTACAGATGGAGAATATGGAATATAAGCAAGTTTTGTATTTAGGCTTGGGTCTTAAGCCTGTGATCTCTTATTACCTAAATGCAAATATTCCAAAATTTGAAAAGAAATTTCTGAATACTTCTAATTTTAAGCAATTTGGATAAAGGGTTACAAGAGAAAAATTTTAACACTGTACAATAAAAATATAAAGTCTTAAAATAAGGAACATTTCTTCACAAACATAGTTCTTCCCACTGTTATTGGGGCTGATTTTCATCACTGATCAAAAGTAGAATAGCTTGTATAAAATTCCTGACTATTAGTTTTATATTAGCAATGTGTAATCACTATAATGCAATTATATATACTTTTTTGCAAAGTTCCAATATTAATGAGACTTTTTTTAGACTTTACCCACATCTAAATCAAGTTATTACCACATGCCTGTCAAATAAATCTTTCCACATGATTGTCTGAACTTATTTCAGTAGTAATATAGTTTTGTTGTTAAGTGGTTTAAAATACCTCATGGAGCTATAAAGACTGGATGTTGTGTATGTTGGAAAGAATTGGAGATGCACTTAATTGGGTCCCAAGAGAAAAATAAAATAGTAACATCAAAATTCATTATCCATTCCATCCAATCATTCCACCATCTAATTATTCCATAGACATACATATATTTTATCTACATGCTTATTCCATTACTTTATCCATCTAGTCCTTCTGTCTGCTTCATCCATCCATCTACGTATCCATCCATCCATCCATCCATCCATCCATCCATCCATCCACTTACCCACCCATCCATCCATCCATCCATCCATTCATAAAACACTTATTATGATCCAGTGAGTACACTAGACATAAAAATGAAAAAGATATAACTTCTAGTTTCAAGGGACTTACAAAGAGGAAGTTGCTCAAGAAAAAAATGTAAACAACTTAATTGTTTTGTACTATCAAAGTAAGAAGCTATATTATTCTTAACTATATTTTTCCTAAATTCAATAATAGTTTGTTTCTTAGTGAAATAATATTTTACAATTTTAGGAAATTTATCTCATATCAATTTTTAGTAAAAGTATCATATATCAATTCTTTTTCATATCAATTTTTATGTCATCAGACATAGCACTAAGCTTTGGCAAAAAAAAAAATAGGCCTGTTTTCCTCCACTAGTCTATTGGACATTTAAAATAATAGTGAACAATATAGTGTCTCTTAATATAATAAGTCTTGGGTTTCTAAAGCTCACTTATTAAACATAATGTGATCTATATAAATAACAGAAATATATATTAGCATATTTGTGTAGTAATGATTTTTAAATGTTATCAGTAAATAGCTACTCTGATACACAGAATTTTAATCCTGGATAAAAACAGCTTTGAAGTAAACTACACTGTGGAGGTTCTCCTACATGTGGGAGAGGGCAGGCCTTGGCTTTCATGGCTAACAATGGGAATCTGGGAAGCACAAGAGGCCACCCTGGCAGGCTATGCGGGAACGTGGCCATTTAATATATGACTATGCTAGAAAGTGTGATTTCCTGAAAGTCAGATCCTGACTGATGAGATGAGAAACTCCTGGGCTAAGTTTCCTCCAGGATTCAGAGACTCCCTATCTCCACCTTGAATAAGATTCACCCCTTTCTGTTCTGGGTTGAACCTAAGAGAAGGGTGAAATCTGCACCCTGAAAACCTTACTGTCTCTGTTGATAAATGTTGATTTGGAAGGTGACAAGGTTCAAGAGAGAATGCAAAGTTTTATTTAGTTTAGTTTTGGTTCTGTCCAGGGTAATCTTAAACTCCTAAACTTAAGAAATCTTCCTACCTCCACCACCCTCTGAATTCTGAGACAAGGCACACGCCTGGAAAAGTGTGAATCATCACTATAAATACCTTTCAAAGTTATTGCAAGAGTCAGGAATGACAGCACACACATGGAATGCCAGGAGGATCAGGAGTTCAAGGTCAAACTTGACTATACAGCAAAATAGTGGCCACTATGGGATACATAAAGCTCTGTCTCAAAAACCAAAAACCATGTCCACCACCAACAGAAAAACCTCATTGCATTAAGTGGCATGTTCAACATGAAGATGAAGTTAGGTGTATACTTTTAACCTCTATTAGACATACTTCTCACCGTTGAGCGTCTTCTGCTAATAAATGAAATATATGTAGGCGGGTATGCATGCCTGTATTCACAGAATTTAGGAGGCTCAGACGAGAAAGAGGCTTACAAGGCTGAGATCAGTCTTGGCTGGACAGGGAGACCTTGTCTCAAAAAACAAAGATAAAACAGTGCTTGTGTGTATGAATGCTGTTTCGTTTCTCTTTTCTAGACTCTTGAGTATCTTATGCTAATAAGCAAGGTACATTTAAGATGTTATCTACTTGTTTCTTCTGATATGATGTTTATGTATTTTAATGAAATTTCTAAAAGCAAAACAATTTATTCCTCCTCTAATTTTACTGACAGTTTTTCAATATCCCAGTCTTTCAAAACTGTGTTTTGTAAGATCTTACACTTCTTGTATTTTTTCCTTTTGCTCTTATCAACTTGAGTAGACTTAATGATAGAATGTAAGTTATTTGTGCCATTTTCAGACATATGAAAAATCATATCTGTTGTAAATACATATTGTAAAATTTTATACTTACTAATTTGTTTATTGTGTGTGAAAGGGAGAAACACACACACACACACA
>CAJQZJ010037518.1:173795-205458 GCA_907164525.1 Lophiomys imhausi | reverse complement strand
CCAACACACTAGAGACAGAAACAGGCAGATCTCAGAGCTCAAGGTCAGCCTGATACAAAACAAACTCTAAATAGAGAAAAACTTCGATCCAGGAGTGGTGGAACACATCTTTAATCCCTTCCGATGGGAACCACAGGTCTCTGGTCCCAATAATTAGAATGCAGAGACACACACATAGGATTTGGAAGGACCTAAGTTCAAAAGCTACTTACAAAAGGCCCACTCAATACAAACAAATTGTCCTTCGAGATCTCAAAATATATACACTAACAATGACAAAATAATTTCTTCTTTAAACCAGATTGAAAGATAACACTTCATATATTGTCAAAAAACCAAATTTGCTTCAGGAGAAATATTACCTACCCCCCCCCAAAAAAAAAGAGGGTGATTGTCCCTGAGTGAGGATTAGGGCAGGGCTCTGTTCTTATCTTTCCAGGAGAATCAAAGCATCCATTCAAGGAACCCAGGGAAAACTGGACAACGGAAACCTCAGCAGAAAACAGAATCAGACACCAAAAGAAGATGAGTGACCCAGATGATTCAGCCTGACAGACTCCCTCAATAGCTGTCTCCATCAAAAGCCTACAACCACAACAACTCAATATCGCTAAGACCGTTCAGCTCTACACAATGCCACAGCCAGAAATTCAGTAAAGCCTGGAAGTTCAGCTTCTGCCTACAAACTCCTTAGGACATCTAAACAGCTGAGAACAGAAGGACTGAACATAAATGGATTGCACTAACATTTTTATCCATTTTTCCATTTTGGTTCGGGCCCCAAACAGGTTTACTACGACCCAAATCAGCAGGAAGTCATTTTAAGAGAGCAACGTCCCATACCCAGAGGGTGGGGAGGGTGTTTCTCCGCCCCCCCCCCTTTTTTGGTTATTTGAAGGACAACTGAAAACTCTGTTATTTAGGGGAAGAGATTACAAGTTGTTAAATGGTCCTGTTTAATGGGTTTTGGAGGTTAGACCCAGGGTATTCCTTCTTTCCCTTTTCTGTATCCTTCTTTATCTCCTATGTAGGAATGCACGGACTTGGGAAAAATTGAGACATAGACATAGCACAGGAAGACCAAGAAGAAGGGTCAGATTATTGAATATGCCCTTATCCCTTTGTATATTGATACAAAATTAGTAGTATATTTGGCTAAAGTGGTATTGACCATTGTTTATTGTGCAAAAATAAGATTGTATTGGACTATGTCAGTATTGATATTTGTATATTGATACAAAAATAAGATTATAGTTGGCCACAATGGTATTGACCCTTGTATATGGATGCAATATTAAGATTGTATTGGGTCACATAGGCATTGATCTTTGTATATTGATACAAAATTAAGAGTATATTTAGCCACATTTGAATAGATCTTTGTATATTGATAAAAATTAAAGGTAACGCTTCTTAATGGTATCGTACCTAGAGATACTTAAAAATGAAATGTGAAGCTCTGGCCTCTTGATACCAACCGTCTTAAACTGTTTAGGATAGTTAAGAAAAACAAACTCCTAGTCATGCATGCATGTCACCTTGTTAGCTACTATGACAGTCTATCACAGATATTCTCTAAGCTACTCAGTAATCAAGTTGTTAAGAGACAAGCAACATTTGCTTATCTAAATACAAGAGATAGATAGGGCATCTTCAAAAACCCCAAGAGATCTGCAGAATATGGCATTCAAAGATGTGGTCTTAAATTAAGATTTTTTTTTTTATATCGTGACATATCAGCTCCTGACAGCACCCCCTATTCTACTCCAAGTAGAAGAAAAGCATCGAAGAATCTCCAGTGTGAGATGGTTGAATTAGTGGCAAACCTATCTCTTGGCATGTAAAAACTCCTTGCTTCAACTGCAGACAGACTGCTGTCCAAAAAGGACAAAACTTGGTAGCAGGGAAGTTGACAGCCTAGCTCTGCCAACACAGGGTAGGTTAGTCCTTCATAATCCCTGCTCTACAATAAATGTCTGTCAGAGAAACAGCACCAAAAGGCTGAAGACTGATGCTGGAATGTATGGAGAGAAAATGGGAACTGTCCAGGTAGTCACTGGTTTGTCATTTCTTAATATTGGGAACTGCAGGCCCTGCACTTCCTATGTAATCAGATATATTTATCCTTCTCAGCTCTCTGAGGTGGTTGAAGAATAGACAGCTTGAGTCTCATAGCTAAATTTTGAGTTGTTTAGGAATCAAGAGGGCGTTCTAGATCTAAGAAGATGGTTATAATAGTGATGCAAGTTAGTATGAAAGCTAAGTCAGTTATAGAACTTTAAACTCATGGAGATGATTAGAAGGTAGAAGGTTAAAGTCAGGGGCCAAATATGTATGAACTGGACATTGGGAAGGTATACTGGGCCTTTTAACTCTCATAAATGTGGCATATTTAATTCTGCTGTTTTGTATAGAATTTACTGTTATAAGAGAAAGAACCATTTGTTGGATTGAAAAGGGAAGCTTTTGGGGGGGAAGAGGGTGGAAGGGTGGGACAGGAAGGGGGAATAGGGAAGAGTTTGTGACTGAGATGTAACTTGAAGAAAAAAAAAGTACTTATATAAAATAAAAAACAAACAAACAAAAATTATGGCTAAATTATACAAGACTAAAAAAAGAACTAACACCCATCAGATTAGTCTACTAAATAGGAACAAAAGTCAAAAGTCTTGCTTCCAAATGCACTCTATGGAGCGTGAGTCTTATCCTATGTGTTAGTCATTGGGTTTGCTTGTTTGTTTGTGGGGTTTTTGTTTTTGTTTTTGGTCACTGTAACAAATATTCAACATAAACAACTTACACACAAAATTATTTGTTTTAAAGGAAAGCATTATGTGCTATGGCCCACGGTTTCAGAAGTTTCTCTCCGTGGTCAGGAAGCTCCATTCATTCTTGTCTGAGAGAGACAGATCATCATGATGGAAGGGTGTGACAAAGCAATGTAGCCCACCTCCTTGTAGTAGCCAGAAGTGGAAAGAAGGGAGAGAGCGATCAAGAATTGAGAGAGATGGAGACAGAAACACAAACAGAATGGGGTCAGGAAAAAACACTCTTCAAGTCATGCCTATGATGATTTATTTCCTCCAACCTGAATCACCCACCTAACATTCCTGGTGTCCTCCCCAAAATAGTACGACCAGTTGAGGAGCAAGCCTTCAACATGTGAGTTTGTGGAAGATACTTCTGATTCAAACACAACACCCTAAGAAGGGCACCCAAGAAAAGAACACTATAGTTCAAATCCTCAGGGAATAGAGATGCAACAGTCTTTTAAGGACTGGAGGATTTCAGCTCAGCGGTAGAGCAATTATCTAGCAGGCCAATACCCTGGATTTGATCCCAACACACATGCACACATATCCCCACACTTTCCACAATACTCCACCTCCATACAATAATTACAAATTACTTCAATAGTACATTAAACAGACCTTATACAGTGATCAAGTTGGTTTCATTTCCAGGGTTGAAAATAAACAAAATCATAGATAAGAGTTGCGTGATCATCTCAAAACCCAAGGATAGTAAGGAGGACATGAATACAGGTTTGCTAATAGAGGAAGGTAAGTTCTGAGGCAAGAGTCCTCTAGTTTTGCATGTATGAGTTGGATGTGACTGAACCTCATGGCTTTTAATTCCTTTTTCAACTCTAAAAAGAGAGATACATGGCCAGCCCTCTTTAGGAGCCTACTGAATTCAAACCTACATTTAGAGGAGTAAATTGTGGCTAAAGCACCTTTCCATTAATGATTTCCATTAATGATAGTGTCTAATTTGGTCTTCAGCCTCTTGGCTGTGGGTCCATTTAAGATCATTTAAGTAGTGGCCACATCTGTGATATGTGAATTATATAACTAAGCTGCCTGTACTCATTGGATATTTGCCAACTATATGTTGGATCACAGCCTGTTGGAATGGACTCATCTAGAGACTAAATGGCAAGAGAAATTAGATCTGAAAGGAAAACAGAGAGAGTCCTGAAACTGCAATTTATTTATCAATTGTATTTATTAATAAGTATAAACTGTGAGATTAGGCTGGTGGAGCAGCTGGCAGCTTGGCAAAGCAGCTGCTGTTGTGGCAGGATATCAGCTGATGGTCCTGGCCTGCCTTAGGCGGCCTGATTTATCCTGGGGAAAGAGCCCTGGACCAAGGGTTGCCTACACCACCTGTAACCTAAACTCTGTTAAGTAATATAAGTTGTTATATGAGGCCAGTAGAATTACTGGCGGCTTGGCAGGAGGTTTGCAGGCGTTCGATGGGAGTCCAATGGCCCTGGATTGCTTGGACTGATGGCCTATAAACTGCCATGGTCCTTTCCCCAATAATTAAATACACCAAGACCTTTTAATGTTTTAACACTTAGCCCTTAGCTGGGAAGACACTTGATTAGCTACTCTAAATTAACCCAGATCACCTAATCCCAAACTACTATGTGCCTGTGATTACCTTCCAGTGTCCTCAAACACGTCTGTCTGCTTCTATGTTTCCTGATGGAATGAATTAATCCTCTGTGTAAAGCGCGGGGTTCCTGTTCTAATCTTAGGAAGTCCCGCGTTCCTATACTCTTTCTGCCCATTTAATTGGCTATCAGAGACTTTTATTAACTAATGAAGAGAATGCCTCAGAAGGGGTGGTAACCAGATCTCAGCATTGAAAGCAGCCTATCAGAAGCAATGTTATCAGCCCCAAGAGAGTCCAACGAATTAGAACACCTGGGAATCATTAGCAGTAATCAAAGCTTATCCAGTATGGAAACAAATGTGAAGGGAGATACACAAGTGAAATCATGTGTATATTCATATAAATTGATGTGTATATCTATAAATACCTATGTATATCTATATATAGGCCAATATATATTTGCATATATGCATCTATATTTGAAAGCAAGTTTATAATTTTCTTTAAAGATTATAAATTGTTTTCTGTGACAATTTTTACTCATCATTCTTAACTTGAATCTTTCTAATGTGTCTCACTGAGAGACTTTGGCATATGGAAATAATCTTAGAATTTCACAACCTTTGACATGGTAACTTCCATATGAAACACTCAGATGAAGACTAAATAATTATATTATTTACAACAAAAGAAATGAATGCTCAACAGTTGCTGGAGCACTTAAGAATTTCCAAGACAGATCCATGAAGAATTGATGTCAATTTTTTTTCTTTTTGGCCAGTTATTTTGTATCATGTGATGACAAGAATTCTCTTGGTAACTCTTAAGTTAGCTTTATAAATAGTCTTTCAAATCACTGTTTTGAAGGTTTTATTTTTGAAGTTTGTTCGGCATTTTACACTTATTCCTTCCAACTCCCTCCTTTAAATTCATTCACTTCACCAACTCCTTCTTCTCCCAAATGTGAGCCTAGAGCCTCTCCAACCACACATATCCATACATCAGAGCAGGAAGAGACAGTCAGCTGTCACAGCTGGACATTTCACATGATTGTAGGGAGTTAGAATAATTAAATTAGATTTAGAAAATATATAGGGGTTTCTGATACAGTCTCTTAATTGTGGCATGAAGATCAACTTGGCTGTGAGTGATTAGCTTATCAGCTTGTGGAAAAACAAGGATGAAGTCAGGTGAAAACAGGAAACAAACAGGAGACTTAATGGACTGAAAAACAAGGATGAAGTCAGGTGAAAACAGGAAACAAACAGGAGACTTAATGGACTGAAAAACAAGGTTGAAGGAAAAACAACAGAGACTTAATGGACTAAGAAACAAAGTATCTGGCCTGGTATTGTTTTCAGCTACTAAGTGGGTGGAGCAAAAATTAAACTGATCCAGGTGGAACAAGGAGAGATCCTATTTAAGGATGGAGCCAGATGCCCCCTATGCGAGAGAGTTCAGAGAGTCCTGCTGGAAAAAGTGCTGGTGAACTGATGGCGGGATTTCCCTGAAGCAGAAAGAAGCTGGTGAGCAAAGAAAGCCTCGGCAAGACAGCAAAAGGCCAAGGACTAAACCCTGCGGCTCAGCTTTTGCCTAGAGGGGTTTGATCTGTCCAAACTGTGGCTGTCTTTAAGGACTGAGCAGAGTTGCTGATGCAGTCTCCCAGAGAGAAGAAAGCATCAAGCTTTATTTAAGGTGAGACTGCAATAACCAATTTACCCTGACTAACCTGCATCTGAGATATTCCAGAAAAAGGACTGCTAAGTGCGTTAAGAGTCTACCACAGAGACTGTGTTCCTGACGACTGAGGACCTGCCCCAGAGACTGTATCCTTCTAAAAGTTTAGGAAAATAGTTATCAATAGGTTTAGTGATTAGGTTAAATGGGTTGTAGGAATTTGTAGGGTTAATAATTAAGAAATTGTTGGTATTTGTTATAAGTGAATATTTGTTAATAAATAAATACTGAATAATAATAATTTTAAAAAGTTTGGTTACATGTGATGGGTACCACACCAAAGACCTTTTATATGTCATCCCATTTGGTCCTCACAAGACTTTTTGAATATATACATTGATCTGCTTATTTTTATAATGAAGAAACTAAATTGCAGAGATTGTTGTCTTGCTCAAGGTGATAGAAGTTAGTTACTAATAAAACTGACATGCCTGGTAAATCCACCTGTCTCCAAAGTTACTGTTTTGCACGGTGTAAGAATAAAGAAAGGAGAGTAGTCATACCTCAACAAAAGTTTGGAGAAGATGAAAATCTTTTTTTGAGTACTGTGATGGTTTGAATAAGAACAGCTTCCATAGTCTCATAGATTTGAATGTTTAGGGAGTGACATTAGGACAGTGTGGCTTGTTGGATGAGGAACTCTGGTTTCCTTCTCTAGCACCATGCCTACCTGTATGCCACCCTGCTTCTTGCCATGATGATCACAGACTAAATCTCTGAACCTGTAAGTCAGCCCCAAGTAGATGTTTTCTCTTATAAGAGTTGTATGGTCATGGTGTCCCTTCACATCCATTTCTTCAAAGTATAGATAAACCTTCTTACATCTGTAGAAAAAAGGTTACAATTCTTGCTAATACCAGACCATGGCTTAGAATCCTAGTCTCTTGATTCTGTCCATTTAGAGCTTTCAAGATGCTTTGAGTTCTGTAGGGATAAGGTTATTGTGTAATTCAAATACTGGTTTCTGTACCTGCACCCATATCTGGTTAGAATCTTCTGTCTGAATGCTATGTAAACACTGTTCCCTAATTGTCCCCTAATACGCCAATAAAGCAGTTTACAGCCAATCACTGAAGAGGGGAGAGAATAGGACTAGACTTCCTGCCCTTTAGGGTAAGAGGGTTAAAGAGAGGAAGTAGGGGGATTTAACAAGAGACTGAGGAGAGGAGACATCAGGGGAGATTCAGCTGAAGCAGGAAAGCCACAAAGTGCAAGTATCCCTGAGATTTACGCTGGGAGGAAGCCAGATTAGTTTAGGGAGTTAAGAATAGAGTAATAACTGCTCACTTCTTGTGTTATGAAGCTTGTTTAACAAATACTATAACATAGCCTGGCCAAGAGAGAAAGTGTAAAACAAACACAATTATACAAAGTTACCCTAAGAGAGCTGCCCATGTTTCGTAATGTAGATCATTCTGAGGAAGCAGATGATTTGGGATTGGCTTTGGGAGGGAGTTGCTTTTATATCTGCTACATGATTTTCTTCTCCAGATTCAGTTCTTCTAAGGCAAGGCCACCCAGTGACTAATGCCTATCACCTAGGCAATGTGTCTTTCTTTTTTTAATGTTTTCTTAAAAAATTATTTAAACAATATATTTAACCATATTCTTCCCGATTCTATAATTATTCCCAGATCTCCCCACTTCACAGTTTTTCTCTTTTAAAAAGAAAAAAAAAGTTGAGGGACATCTGGGTTGTTTCCAGTTTCTAGCTATTACAAATAAGGCTGCTATGAACATAGATGAGGAAACTTCCTTATGATTCCGTGAGGAGACATTTGGGTGTATACCCAGAAGTGGTATGGCTGGGTCCTGAGGCAAAGCTATTCCAAGTTTTCTAGGATATCACCATACTGATTTCCATAGTGGTTGCACAAGCCTGCACTCCCACCAGCAATGGAGTAGGGTTCCCCTTTCTCCACACCCTCGCCAGCATGTGCTGTCATTTGAGCTTTTGATCTTAGCCATTCTGACAGTTGTGAAATGGAATCTCAGAATCGTCTTGAGTTGCATTTCTCTGATGATTATGGATGCTGAGCATTTCTTCAAGTGTCTCTCAGCCATTAGGGATTCCTCCTTTGTGAATTCTCTATTTAGCTCCGTCCCCCATTTTTTTGATTGGATTATTTGGTTTCTTGACATTTAATTTCTTGAGTTCTTTGTAGATTTTGGATATTAGCCCTCTCCAACTGTAGAAAGAATGCTGTCCAAAAAGGACAAAACTTGGAAGCAGGTAAGTTGACAGCCTAGCTCTGCCAAGACAGGGTAGGCAAGTCCTTCATAATCCCTTCTCTACAATCAATGTCTGTCAGAGAAGCGGGGCCAAAAGACTGAAGATCGATGCTGTAATGTATGGAGAGAAAATGGTAACTGTCCAGGCAGCCACTGGTATGTCATTTCTTAGTTTTGGAAGCTGCAGGCCCTGCACTTCCTATATAATCAGATATATTTATCCCTCTCAGATCTCTGAGGTGGTTGAAGAATAGATAGCTAGAGTCTCATAATTCAATTTTGAGTGTTTAGGAATCAAGAGAGTGTTATGGATCTAAGAAGATGTTTTTAAAATTGTGATGCAAGTTAGTATGAAAGTTGAGTTAGATATAGAACTTTAAACTCATGGAGATGGTTAGATAGTAGAATGTTAAAGTCAGGTGCCAAATACATATGGACTGGACATTGGGAATGTACGCTAAGCCATATAGCCCTCATAACTGTGGCCTAATTACCTCTGTTGTTTTGTATTGTATTTATTATTATAAGAGAAAGAGCCATTTGTTGGACTGAAAGAGGGAGCTGTTGGGGGGAATAAGATATACCTTAAACTTAAAAGAAAAAAAAAGGGAAGAGGATGGGGGGTTGAGGGTGGGAGGGTAGGACTGGAGGGGGGAGTAGTGAGGGGATTGCGATTGAGATGTAACTTGAAGAAATAAAAAATAAAGTAAAAAAAAAAGAATGGAAAATGGAAATCATGGAGTCTGTTTTGGCTTAACTAAATATTCCCAAATATGTAGCATGCCTGAGGGTGTAGTTAAGACGCCTAAACCGATTCACTGAAGAAATCTGATTTTCTTTCTCTGAGCAGCTGTGAATCGCAAATAGCTTCTTGGTTGGGGGTGAGGCTTTGTGCCTACTTCCCTGTCTGGCTTGAACTCACTCATGCAGGTCTTGTGCTTGCTGTTACAGTCTCGGAGAGTACACACGTGCCTCATGCCTGTTGAGTCTGCAGAATGTTTCTTGGAGTCATCTTCCACCTCCGGCTCTTACGTTCTTTCTGCCCCCTCTGCTGTGTAGATCCCTGAGCCTTGAGGTGGATGGTCTAGTAAAGATATCCCAGTTAGGACTGAGAGTTCCAAAGTCTGCCACTCTGCACACTGTCCAGTCCTTAGTCTTCTATGTTAACAATTATCTAATGCAAGAAGAAATTTCTCTAATGGGAGAGGGTTCGGTAATGCACTGATCTATAGGGGCGATTCTATGGCTATATTCCTTTAGCGGAGTAATTGTGATGGGTTTTCCCGTGAGGCCTATGACCTATCTAGTCCCAGCTTCATGGCCTCATTAGCAGTGCTAGGAACTTTCTCATGGAATGGGCCTTAGAAGTCCAATCAAACAGTGGTTGGTTACTCATGTAGTATTTGCACCACTGTTATTGCTGTCAGTATATCTCACAATCAGATCACTGTTGTAGTTCACAGGGTTCATAGCAGAGCAAGACTGATGAGCACCTTCATCTTTCGGTAGCGCATAAAGTGCATTTCAGCACTATGAACACAGTACCATCAGTAGAAGCTTCTAGTTGAGCACCAGCTCAATTTACCTATGTTTGTTGACAGAAGTAGGTGGTGTCTTCAGCAATAAGGTCTCACCGTTAGGTTGTGGAGGGTAACCAACAGCATTGGGGGTCATCGGTGATGATTTAGGGGTCTGTGGGACCTCTTTGAACAATAGTCAACAAGCTGTTGATTCCTGGTACTGGCATAACTTGTAAAACATGTAATGCATACTATTCAGAAAACTCCTTAATTGGGGGTTTTAAGACCAGGCTTTGTATATTTCTGAAACTTTATCAACAGAACCACCCATACAGTTTCAACCCCCAAGTCTTAAAATACCCACTTAAAGTTTTTTTCTGAATAACCTGTTACCTTAGTTAGGGTTTCTCTTACAACTTACATTCTATCACTGAGGAAAGTCAAGGCAGGAACTTAAAAGCATAAATCTAGAAATCTAGAGGCAGGAGCTGATGCAGAGGCCATGGAGGGGTGCTGTCTACTGGTTTGCTCCTCATGGCTTGCTCATCCTGCTTTCTTATAGCAGCTTGGACCACCATCTCAGAGATGGCCCGCCACAGTGGGCTGGGCCTTCTTACATCACTTACCAATCAAGAAAATGCTCCACAGACTTACCTACAGACCAATCTGATGGTGGCATTTCCTCAATTGAGGTTCCCTCTTCTCAAATGACTTTAGATTGTAACAAGTTGACATAAATCTATCCAAAACCTCTGTATTATATGTCATTGGGAGTTATGCGTAATTTATGAGGCAGACCTTGCCTTTGAAATTATTCCATGTTACACTGTTATTACTTGTCTTTATTTGGCTCTTAATTTTAACTTTTAAGATGAAGAAACATGTCAATACTGAAAAAGTAACCAAGAGAAACAATAGTAAAACTAGTTTTTTTGTTTTGTTTTGTTTTTGCACATATCTTAGTAGATCTAGTAGTGTTTAAGAGAAACAGGCAAGTTGGTGGATTTAGGTTTTTATCTATTTGATTACTAATGCCTTTCCCTCAAATATGTTTGCCTTGGAACAATACCTGCTGAGTTTCCCATGGCGAATTCAGAGTGTCTCAATCCGGAACTCAAGGCAAGGTATTTAAGCCTTATTACCATACTCTTGGGCCTGAACCTCTGAGCGTGGCTACTAAAAATGATTAGGAGGTAGAAATAACAAGAACATTTCTCATTAGCGTAGGGATGATTAGAACAGATTGTTTGTTTCACTTCATTCTGAGTACATAAACTGGAATTCCCAGGAGATTGAGTAAGACCAGATAGTGAGGGATGATGTTATCAGACTCATGGCTTTATGAAGTAATTCTGTGGATATCATTTGACTAAGTATATGCTTTGCAAAACTAGGCACAGTCAGCACCACACCCAGAACATTATCCGTGGTGTGAATTTCAGATAAGCACACAAGGACTTTCTTTGTTGATGCAATTTCTTTGAGTTCGCTGAAGTCTTGAACTGAGTTAAATGAAATGCTGAGATGGATGTGCGAACGCTGGGTTAAAATGAGGGTGATAGACTGCTGTAATTTATTACTTCGGGGAGAAAGCCAGTGATTAAGGAATGGCTCATTATACATCTCTTGTATTTAAGTGTTCTCATAAGTCATTCAAGTCAGTTTCATTTGTATTTAGGTATGTGATATAAAGTAGACATTTTTACATTTTAATTAGAATGCACTTTTTCACGTGACACAAGAAAAGTTAATAGCACTTAGGCAGTCAGAAATCTTATTCTCTAGAATGGTAAATCTGAAGGAAAACAAAGGGTGGTGTTCACACTTCCTATGATGCACCTGTGATACTGAGATATTGTAGTTCTCTGTGAGGCTCTCATTCATTATCAAATATTTATTAATGTCTCCTATGTATTAGGCACTGAACTAGGTTCTGGATAGACCATGGTGATTACAGCACACATCACCCCTGATGTCTGGAGCTTCCAAGTTCCATGGACAAGACAGACAAAATATGTAACTATGAACTGTAAAAGTTCCATAAACCAAACAAGGAATTCTTGTAGGGAATATCTAGGGTAAAAGGGATTGGCAAGGAAAGTCTCCATCAAGAGATGGCATTTAGAGGTAGGGATGTAACAAAATCTAGACTTTGATTCCCAATACCACATAAACCAGGCAAGGTAGTTCATACCTGTAATCCCAGCATTTGGGAGGTAGAGGTAGAAGAATTAGAAGGTAAAAGTCATCCTCAGCTACAAAGGAAGTTTGAGGATATCCTGAGCTACATAAGACCTTGGAAATGAGAGAGCAGAAAAAGGAAGGAGGGAGGGAGGGAGGGAGGAAGGAAGAGAGAGAAATTTAAATAAATTGCATGATGAAGCAAGCAGAGGTGAGATACTATTCTTGATTGTTCCCATTTATTGAGCCATGACCCTGGGGTAATTCATTTTTAAATATTACTAATGACCCTGATGCCCACATTACAGACCAAGCCAGGGCTTAGATATCAGGCTAGGAGAGGAGGAGATAGAAGAGGAAGGATGAAATCCTAGATGTGACCCCAGAGCTCATATTTTTCATATAGTAATTCCATTTCTTGAAAATAAATCATTAAAGAGTAATGAAATATTCAAATAGAAGCTTGTATAACAGGGTGGTGCTAGTGTCATTTTAAGTGTTTTTATTTGGACACTGAAAGGATTTCAGATTTAGCTTATTGTTTCATTCAATAACACTACTTTCCTTTTCTTTTTGAAATCTCTCTCTCTCTCTCTCTGTGTGTGTGTGTGTGTGTGTGTGTGTGTGTGTGTGTGTAAGTACAACTTTGTGGGACTGGTTCTCCCCTTCCTTTCCACCTTTACATAGTTTCAAAGCATCGAAATCAGGATTTCTTTACTTTTTGAGACGTCTCAATGACCTTTATTTTCTATTTTTAAGTGGTTTATAGAACAGGCTATAAAATGAGTAGCTATAATGATTCTAAAAAGTGGCTAAATCTTATCATGCTATAGCTTGATAGAGAGCAAAAAACAAACACACAAACAAACAAATGAGAAAGGGACATGTAAAAAGAAAACCAATAAATAATCAGTTTTTGAAAAGTCTATTATATGTTAGCCCCAAGAATACCATAGTCTCCCCATTACCTAAGACAAGTGAGAGCTATAGGTTATGCTAAATAAAACTGGAGAAGGTGTTCACAACATTTTCCAGGAAGCTTTTCCAAAGCCTATTCAAACGCAATGGCTGCATCTCCAGCATTTCCTTAGTTCCCTGGGTTTGTGCAAAACAGGAACAGGAAACAGAACAATTAGAAATGCACTTCATGAAACATCAACAGCCAGCTTTGAAAGTCACTGGTCTTTTAATGTCTTAAACAAAGCAAGCGGAGAGAATGCAGACTCTTGTCGAGTTAGAGTGTTCATGTTGTTTGTTTCATGGGCTGACTTTAGATTCATTCATCCTGTAGAGACAAAGGGACGAGACAACCTGTCTCCCCCCCAAAAAAAAAAATTACTCAAAGAAGGCCCCAAACAAGCACACTATGGGAAGCGACAGGGCTTTTAATATGAAAGGCCACCCAAGATCGTGTGGGGAAGGTATTTAGTTTTCAACTACAATTAGAGACTCAAATGGGTAAGTCAGTCACCAAGGCTTTGTCAGAGGAAGACCAATGGTGGCGGCTTCTCAGAACAGAGGCTGCACAGGGTGGCCCATGTGTCATTAGCTCAGTAATCTTAGCCTCACATTTCTTCACTAGATTTCCTTGCAAGTTCCCAGCTTCTTAACTGCTCTCTGATTCTGTCATGACATATCATTGTTTTCTTGTTGGTTAGAGACAATCCTGCACATGTGTTAAATTTATATTTACCTTAAAGTCTGATTTAACTTTTGAAAATTATACCTTAAGGGGGATAGAAGGCCTTTTCTCATCCCTTTGTTTTATTTTTCACTGGTGCCCAGGATTGCTATTTGTATGTTATTTGTTGTCAATAGTTCTTCTTATTACTTGTTTATAGTATTTTATGTATAATTATACCTGCTAGTTTAATCTTCACAGAGAAGATTTTATACAGAAATCTTTAAATTGATGGACCCAACCACCATTTATAGCCAATACCTCAATGCCCGGAATAGACAATGCTAAAGCCATTGTCACAGCTGAGTGAAGTTGACATCTTCATATATTTTTCTGTCTCTGATTTCCTCCTGTGGTTTCTTTTATCCTACTGCATATGCATGCTGAAAGATATTTTGACATAAGATTGAAAACAACAATTGAGTGAGACATATCTATGCTTGCTTTTGTTATATACCATTGAAGGTGAGTGCATACACAATTTTAGAAACACTACAGCCCTGGCTGTCCTGGAACTCACTCTGTAGACCAGGCTGGCCTTGAACCCACAGAGATCCACCTGCCTCTGTCCTCTGAGTGCTGGGATTAAAGGTGTATGCCACTACTCCTGTAGATTGTTTAAGGCTTAAGTCATTGCCCTGATGTGATAGTTACAAAATATATATATGTATCAAAACACCACAGTGTGTCCCATAAGTATGTGTAATTATTTTGTGTCAGAAACAACAAACAAAACAAAATGGAAGGAAGGGAAACTCTTGGCTGAAGTGGAAGGGTAAGAATGAGAGAATAAAACCCTGCAACCTAAATCTTAGGCCCTTTGCCTCTGACTCTGGTCTTTCATTTGCAATGTGAAGACAATAGCAATGTTTGTCAAGACTGAATAAAAAGTGGTTGTTGTTGCTACTGCTATCAAGGACTTCCTCAGGGAATTACAGGGATGGAGGTTATTGAAGATGGGCAACCTCCACCCCACCCCCATGGTGGGGTTTGTGCCCTATCTCTCATTTCCTTAGTGATACTAGAAAGATAAAACATCACATCTGCCCCTCTTTAGGCCTCTTGGTTAAAAAAAAAAAAAATGGACTCTATATCTTCCCTGGAGTGGAGACAAGACATTCTGATCTTCTACAAAGATTAGAACATTACATACTGCTGTCTGCATGTAAGAGCTAATCCATCTGACATATTAATCACCTGAAATCTGACTCGCCTAAAGAGCTGCTAAGGAGATGGGTGGAATAATTACCCCTTAGTGAGCTAATGTTCTTATCCGGCTCAGAACCCCTCCCTCAGTGCAGCCTAACAGAGCTTATTCCCTCAAGGCCACACTGCCAAGTACCCCCTCTCTTCTGAGAAAGTGTAATTGTTTCTTGAGACAGGGTTTCTCTGTGTAGCCCTGGGAGTCCCGGAACTCAGTCTGTGGAGCAGGCTAGCCTTGAACTCAGAGTTCCACCTGCCTCTGCCTCTTGAGTGCATTTTTAAACTTTCTATGTTTTTCTTTCAGATATTGGACAAAAACTGGAGTGTATTTTTCCCAATACGCTGGGATTCTTGGCTCTCTCTGAGGCCCCTTGCCCCTTGCAGCACAGGGCTGCTTGTTCAGCAACCTTACCACTCTCTTCCTCTTCCCCATCTCTATCATCTCTGCCGTTGCGCAGATTTCCAGCCTGCTGGCGTTGTTGTTTTTCTCCCAAACTCTCCTTGCTCCTTTCTTCCAAGTCCATTTCTAAATTCTTTTATCAGTGAGGCTAAGAATCCAAAGTAGGGGACCCTACTTCCTCAGAAACAGGACCTACTTAACCACAAACAAAAGAGTTGACTCTTTAAAGGGGAAGCCAGGAGGGGTACAACGAATTGGCCTTAAGATAATCTCTGCCTACATGAATATTTTAGACATTTTTTTGCAATGTTTATTTAATAAACCATTTCTCTTAAGGAAAAAAATCTTTCAGAACTGTCTTTCCTAAAACAGTTGTGAGAACTTTTGTTGGGCACTAATGTACAGAAACTGCTTGGCATGTTAGGTGAGCCCTCATCTGAGTTTCTTTATTTTGAAGAGATGGGCACAGAGGCAGATGATAGAGGCTGGTAAGATGGCCCCATGGGTAAAGGGTCTGCTGCCCAGAGACTGACAACTGAGTTTGACTTCTAGGACCCACTTGGTATGAGGAGAAAATGCCTACTCCTTCAGATTGCCTCTGACCCCCCCCCCCCATAAAATAAAATGTAATTAAAATATTTTAAAAGAGATAGTTGATAGGGTGGAGTCCTTTTAGCTATGAATTTTGAGGTATTTATTTATTTATTTATTTATTTATTTATTTATTTATTTATTTATTTTGGTTTTTCGAGACAGGGTTCTCTGTGTAGCCCTGGCAATCCTGAAGGAAGTCTTTATTTTTATTTTTTATTTTTTTAAAGATTTATTTATTTTATGTATGTGTCCTCTATCTGCATGTATACCTGTAGCCAGAAGAGGACATCAGATCACATTATAGCTGGCTGTGAGCTACCATGTGGTTGCTGGGAATTGAACTCAGGATCTCTGGAAGAGCCACCAATCCTCTTAACCACAGAGCTATCTCTCCAGCCCTGGAAGTCTTTATTTTTAATTAATTAATTTTGTGGCACTGAGGATCAAACCAAAGGCCTCATATATTCCAGGTAAATGCTCTGTCACTAAATACAATCCTAGCCCACATTTTTTTTTTCCTTTAGAAAACTCATACAATCATATCATTTATTACTTATTTGTATCTGTGAATCAGAAATCCAAGGGTGGCAACAGTAGATGGTACTGGTCTGGGGGTGCATCATGAGGCTATAATCAGATGTCAGCCTGGCGTGGTACAAGTTAGGCCTTTTGAGAAATTAGGAGGCATTTCAGATTTTTAAGCTTTGATTTTGAGTCTTGTACTTAGACCATTTGGAGATCTATAGAGTTTTTTGTGATTAATTTTTGTGTTTTCTCTTGAAATAATAACACTCTCTGTTAGTGTTTCCAGCCTGTAAATTGTTCTCAATAATCCGATTGGTTCCTAACAATGTGTAACACATAATAGGCACTTAGTACATGTAAATTATGAGTTAATGATATGGATGTTGAATTCTTCCAACTTCAGGTTTGATTTTTAAAGGTATTGAAGTATATAGATGAGAAAAATACTTGCTTTCACTCCGTTTAATTGTGTCCGTCGTAGTGGAAACCGATTACTTCTTACGTGACTTACAAAAGAAGAATGGTGGAACCAAGAGCTGGATCTGCACACTGACTGACTTCTAGTTTGGGATTAAAACATAAAACTAGCCTTTAATCCCAGCACTCGGGAGGCAGAGGCAGGTGGATCTAGGTGAGTGTGAGGCCAGCCTGGTCTACAGAGTGAGTCCAGGACAGCCAGGGCTACACAGAGAAACTGTATAGCCCTGTCTTGAAAAACAAACAAAAAACAACAACAAAACCCCCACAAAACAAACAAACAAAAACACCCATAAAACTAGAAAATTGATGGACTTATGCCAACACAAGCAGCAGCAAACACTGGGGCAGTAAGGTTGAGGTTGGAGCTCATGCATCTTAATTGAAGGTGGTTCTGGAGTGCTTGTTGGCCAGATGGTCCAGCCAAATTGACTCTGTCTCAAAAGCTAAGGTAGACAGCAACTGAGGAGCACAGCTGATATCCACTATGGCCTGTACCCTCCCCCTCTATACACACACACACACACACACACACACACACACACACACACACACACAAACACAAATACACACATACAAACATACACATACAAATACACACACTCATACACTCATAAACCCATGCATCAGCTTACATGTTCTATGTTAGTTAATGGACACAGGGTAAATGGGTGGGACTTTATTGATGCTATCTAAGGATCACTGCTGATCTGGGTTTGATCTGGGTTTTGTAAATCTAGGGAAGTATTATTTAGTGCTAACATCCTAATCATTTAGCTGTAGCTTTTCTTCAGAAATTGGGAAGCCAGTCTGGAGAGAGGAAGTCAAAGAGGCCTCATAACAGAGTGGTTGGTGTCACAGGTGAGCACCCAATTACTCTGGTCCTCTCAGTGATCAGTTGGAAGAGCAGTTCATGCCCATCATAGAGATGGCTGAAATAGAAGTGGTCAGTCTCACTGAAGCAATCTAATGGGGAAGGGTGGACCGCATGAGAAAGAAAACCCAAAAGCTAGATGGAGTCTGCTGGCCACCAGCCATTCACTCCGCCCTCCTAACCGCTCGGCTCAGCACCTCTGACATCAGGAATACATTTCTATCATATTTCTGTGGGAGTTGCTGACTTCCTGTTCCCACTGTGCCTCTCAGTGATGGGGCTGAGGTAGGTACTTCCTTCTCCTTGTTTGTTCCAGGTACGGTTTTTATGGCTTTTCAAATTTATCTAGAATAGCATCAAAAACTATTTCTTATTTTGTGGCTACCAGTCATTGTCATTTATGTCAAACATAATACTAGCCTGTCTTCTGATTTAATTCCGGAAATGATGCTCCAAAGGCAAAAAAAAATTGAAGTAATAATTGAATATATTCATTTATAGAATGAATGAGAAAGGCTATTTAATTAAAGAACATGGTCTCAGTATGGTCTCTGTTAATAATTAGCCAGAGGATTATTGTACAAACATGTAGCTCTAAACCACAGAATGTTGAGACTTCTGGTTTAATTAAATCACATTAAATAATGTTTTTCCTTAATAACATCACATTACTCAAGCTTAAAAATATTTTAAAGGTGAGATAAAGCAACTCTAAACTGACTTAAGATATTAAATATGTATGTATGCATATTTATGTGTATGTGTCTAAGTGTATGTACACATATGGAGTCAGAGAACAACTCATGGGAATTGGTTCTCTCCTTTCACCTGTGGGTCTCAGAAATCGAATTCATGTTGTCAGACTTGGCAGCAGGTGTCTTTACCTGCTGAGCCATCTTTCCAGGTCCTCCTAATTCATTTTTGCAAAGACAAATGCTTAAAGGAAGTAAGTTATTATTGGAACTGATAAGGCTATCAAACTGTCCTCCAAGAAAACTGGAGAAAGAACTTCACTGAGAAATTTAGATGTAATTCGGCTCAACCTGAGCAGGCTATTGACTCATAAGGAACTGAGGTGAATATGGACCTCTTCAGGCTACCACAGACCTGTCGCTGTTCACTCGCTTACCTGTGATCTTGCTTAAGCTGCGATAAAGGTCAAATAAAGACATGGAAACTGGAGGAATTCCTCAGGACCAGTCTCTTCTGGCAGGATCAGCAGAATGTGGGGAAATGAAACTCCTTGTCATGCTCCCAGTGAGAATGTAAGTCTTTGAGTTATTTTTTTTCCAGTTTATCTCTTCTGTACACTCACTGGCCAGGTACAGCACAATATCAGAAAGACTTCTACTAAGTTGTAATTTCTTGACCTACACTTGGCCCATTTGACTGCTTCCTGGATCACAGCCTTGCTAATATTTCTACTAGAGACCAGAAAGATTAAGAAACTGTAAGTCCTTGGCTTATTAGAGCTTCCTGATTTTGTCAAGGGTGTTTAAGTTAAAAGAAAAAACAAACAAAGAGACTAAATCAACAAACCAAAACCAAAAACAAACAAACAAAAAACCCCAAAATTAACTGGACCATGATCACTACTCCAGATATTTAAAGTTATGAGTTGATTAGAAGGACATGGGATTTACCAGAAGTACATCTGGACCTCAAGAGATCATGAAAATGAAGTACACAATCAGACCTCCTGAGAACTCAGAAGCCCCTCTCTGTTGTCACATGGTATCAGGTAGACCAGGCCCTTCAGAAAGGAAGGCCGAGGGGATCTTTAAGGGTACAATGACGCTTCTTTGATCAAGATAGTAACTCAGGCCTGGAATAATTTCCTTTATTTTTCAACCTTAATTATTTAGGTTGAGTCAAAATATCGATAATCTGTTGTGGAATCCTTAACTTTCCCCAGCTACACAATGATGATTTAAGACATAGAAAATCACAATGATAGAGATGGTCTAGGTGGCACTGGTTATGGTATTTACATATATATAAATGGTATTTACATACATATATATGTATATATATATGGTGGGATTTGGGAACAAGGTGCTGGTGAAACTAGGATATGCTTTAGATCTTAAATGGTATATGGGGTTAGGTTATGTGTGGGACGATGGTGGCCAGATACCACTTGTATAGCATTCTTTTGTTTTGTTCCTTCAGTAGATTTTCAGTTTTCATTTGAGAAATTAGTTTTCCATTATCCTTGGTCCATGCGGGTTTTGTGGAGGTGACTCGCCCTCAGCTTCAGGAAATGATAAGTGACCTAAAATTAGCTGCTCACTGTCCCCTTTGTCAACTTGCTAATTTCCTTACAGATGTGACAGTGAACTTAACAGTTCTATGTTGCCTTAATGAGACTCAAATAGGGACAATTGTAAAATTGGGTTTTCTCCTCTAGGGTTGTGAGACTTACAGAGATAGTTGTTTAGTGGTGTTGATAATCTTCATACCACAAGGAAGAGTCTGGCAGAGAGCAAACTAAGTAAGGAGAAAACCAGAGTGGTATGAGAGGGAAAGATGGGAGATTAAATGACCAATTTAAGCTTGATCTACTTATGGCTAAAACTAGATGGATTTTTCAATTATGTGACAAAATGGCCCCCTTTTCTTTGAAATAGATGGACTTAGTTTTAATTACAAGCTAAGATAGCTATCCAAGTAAGAGTTTCATGAGACAGAAATATGATTTAATAATTTTCTTATTTGAAAATTTTTCCTGAAATAAATTGAAGCTTGCATTTAAATCTCTCATGTTTACAGAAAAGTATTCATTGCCTTCTTAGGTTCTGTGGCTGCATCCTGAGAGTCAAGCTGACAGAAGATAAATTAACAGAGAAAAAAATACAGATTTATTTGCTATTCCTATTTTTATATGACAGAACGTACTTTGTAGGAAGAAGTGAGAATCCCAGTGGGTTTGACAGTAACTCAAGGTCCTGTGCACAGTTCTAACTAGAGTAGTAAATAATAGACCGGAAAGGCAAAGGAAAGGGTTTGAGCTATGAGCGAGAAATTATGGGAAAGTAAACAGATATGAGGGAAATAATGGGAGATAAGGGTTAGTTCAGTGAAGGTTGTTTGTGCAGACTCATCTTTTTAAAGTGTGTGTGTGTGTGTGTGTGTGTGAGTGTGTATGTTTGTGTGGTATGGGTATATGTATGTCTGTGTGTGTGTGTATGTATGGGTGGGTGTGAGTGTATGTGTGTATATGTATGTATGTGTGTGTGTGAATGTTTGTGTGGTGTGTGTATATGTATGTGTGTATGTGTGTGAGTGTATGTGTGGTGTGTGTCTATGTATGTGTGTATGTGTGTCTATGTGTGTTTGCATATGTGTGTATGTATGTATGGTGTGTTTATGTGTATGTGTGTGAGTGTACATGTGTATGAGTGTATGTGTGGTGCATGTATATATGTATGTGTGTGTGAGTGTACATGTGTATGAGTGCATGTGTGGTATATGTATATATGTATGTGTGTGAGTGTATGTGTGGTGTGTGTACATGTATGTGTAAGTATGTGTGTGTGTGTGTATTTGTAAGACAACCAGTTTTTTCCCTGGGTGCTGGGATCTGAACTTTGGTTCTCATGATTGCTCAGTAAGTGTTCTTAATCACTGAACCATCTTTCCAGCCCCTGAGCAGACTCATTCGGCATAGACACATCATCCTTGCTCTCCTCTCACTGGTACAAGTTCACCTTGTCCTTGGGAAATGTATGCACTAACTTAAAGTAGAAGAAAAAAGTAGAGCAGAAAGCCCTTCCTAAATGTGCTATATCTCAAGGCCTTTACCTCAAAATAATCAGTGTACTGAAGGGACAGTCTTCAGAGTAACGCGTTTTGATTTTCTTCACATGTATCTTCTGTTTTCTCAAGCGGAGATATAAAAATATCTGGCATTGTTCTCTGTTGGCAACTTTTGTTAGATACTTATATGTGTATATCTCAGAGAGGAAGATATTAGTGGGAATTTAGTGGCTAAGACTCTGCAGTAGAGGTAAATAACATCATATAAGATTAGACAAATTTTGCTCAAGTCACTGTACATTAGTGTGATTGTGTGATGATGTATGTCCCCCAGGGCCTACTTTGATTAGAGGCTTGGTCCCCAAGGTTGTGCTGCTGGGAGGTAGTGGCTCTTTTGGGAGATGGGAGAGGTTCTAAGGTCTTGAGTGGTGTTCTCTCAGAAGGGACTGGGACTGTAAGAGCTTAGTGAAACTTGATATCTATCCCCTGTTTCTCTCTCCTATCTGGTTATGTAGTCTCTCTCCCTCTCTCCCCCCTCTCCTCCTTCCTTTCCCTTTCCCTTCCCCCTTTCTCCCCTCCATCAGAGACTGACCAGGTGTGGCTGCCCTGCAATGAACTTCAAATCTCTAAAACTGAGCTAAGCCAGCTTCTTTTTGTTTGTAGGTAGTTTGCCTGGTGTTTCATAATGAAAAGCTGACTTGTTCAGTTAATTCTTAATTATCTGTATCTGAGTATCTCGAGGATACTCAGAGAGATGTATTTCAAGACAAAATGAAAATGTCACAAATAGCTTTATTCAGAGTCATTTGTGAGTTGACTAATCAACCCTCTTTGGGGTTCATTCTACCCTAAGAATGCAGAAGCCTCGGTTCAGACATCTATGTATTCACCTTGTAATCATGCCTCCTGCTGGGTTTACTTTGGATTTATTCTTGAACATAGGCTCTAAAAATCTCTAACTGAAGCTTAAAAAACAAACAATTTAGACATCCAGCTTTTATTCTGAATTATGGAAATGCCTGTACTTTATTTTAAATTTTTTGAACAAGAATCGTTTCAACTTTCAGTATCTATCTTAGAAGTATTTATTATATTCTTTCTGATTACTCCCCACAAAATATCAAGGTGGTTTGTCCAATATTATTTACAGAATAAAAAAGATGGCTTCCTGAGTTTTCTGTAACTATCTTGTATTTCCCTTCCCCAGATCCCAGGAGGTCTGGTAGACTTTAAAGATTTATTATGACATTCAGGTGCTCTCTTAGCATTGAACCACAGAAAAAAATTTCTTAATATAAATTTGTTGAGTTTTTTTTTTTTTTTTTTTTATTGGCGTGTTCTCTGAAAGATTCAGGAAGATAAAGTTAGTGTCGTTTGTTCCTTGACAGTTTGGTTTTATTCTGAAAAGACAACTTTGGATCCAAGAGTTGGATAATACTGTCTTGATGTTCCATTTTATACCGTTCTCAGTGAGATACCTTAGACACACATAACCTATCTGGTACTTTGTCACTCACAGCACCTACACCTATTAGGTAGGCTCACCATCATGGTTGGTTTAATAGAACTGATCCTAACTGATTTGATCCCCAAGATTTGCTTAGTCATCGTGCAGCCTCGAAGATTCCTGGATGAAACTGGCATTGACAGGGTGGGATGCATGAGGAGAACCCACGGGGTCATCACAGGAATTCAGAGTTGCCCCTTCGGGAAGACCCAAAGAAGTCATCACTAATTGGTTGCAAGTGAGCAAAAGCCTGTTTTATTCCAGAGCGAACAGTTTGATTCTACAGAAATAGGGTTTTTATGTGGGAGGTGGGAAGCAGCATCTGAAGCCTTGGGCACTGCTCAAGATTATAGGAAGAACAGCACTGAGTGCCATTAGCATATTGTAAGGGGAGAGGAGAGGGAGGCAGGCAAGAAGGGCCTCCAATACAGGTCCATCTGCTTCAGTTCTATCAAAATGGACTCTGAGTCAGGACACGGACAGAGAAGAACACCGAGTTTATTCCTCTCCCACTTCAGTACCTGACCTGAACATCTCCTTGTGGCCATGTCTGTGTTTCCGTCTCCTATGTATGCAGGATCAGGTCATGCTGAGAATGCTGATAAAGTAGATTGGTAGTAAAAAATAAACAATAATGTTCAAGTTGTATAATAAAACATCAAGATCGTTCTCATGAAGAAACTCTGTGACTTTTTTCATTATTTAAATGGAGACTATGTCTATAACACATCTCCCAAAACAGTTTTCCTTGTACTGGTAGATAAAGATTTCTCTGATTGCTAGGCCTTTGTCAGACTCTATTTACTAGGCCCTATGTAATTTAGTTTGTCTGGCTGATAGTACTTGGAAAAAGTAATTGCCAAGAACAAACCAAAAAAGAAAAAAAAAAGGATATAGACACATTGATTTAATAATTTATGTATCAGTTTTGCCCTATGGTGTTCTTATTTAACCCAAATGTATATAGATCAACTTAAAATCATTCTAAATAGTGCAGAAACTGGAAAATTTCAATAAAACCAGATATGTAAAATCTCTCTCAACACAATAGGATTTTCCATAATTCACACTGAAGAAAAGTCAAGACTCTAAAAACGTGTGAGATTTCCTCCCTTTGCCACAGGAGTCTGACTCATTTCTAATAAAAGGCATTCTTTAATGGCTGGGCAAAGATTTCTTGCCAAACAGGTCAGCAGAAGGCAGAAAACACATTTTGGAAGGTGTGCCTACATGCCCAGGCAAGCTGAGTTCTGCTTGGCTGTTTTCTACTCATGTTCTGTTAGGGACATCAAAGCCTGAGGTGTAGAGTCTACAGGGAAGCCCAGCTGAAAAGCTGTCACAGAGCCCTTAACACAACAGTTGTTATCTAGTGGCAAGTGATTCAGAAGGCTGGGAAGTGGGTCATGCTTACAGGCTCAGGACAGGGTATTTAATAATACCATACTACTTCTACAAATACTTATGAATGCCTATCAGCATAAGGTGGTTAGTTCTTAGAAGTCAAAGGGAATATTAATATTTTCTTTTAACATGCTTTTTAAAAGTTATTTAGAGGCTAGAGAGATGGCTCAGTGGTTAAGAGCACTGGTTGTTCTTCCAAAGAACCTGGGTTCAAATCCCAGCACCCACATGACAGTTCACAGCTGTCTGTAATTGCCAGGTGTGGTGGCACACACCTTTAATCCCAGCACTTGGGAGGCAGAGGCAGGTGGATCTCTGTGAGTTCAAGGCCAACCTGGTCTACAAAGTGAGCCCAGGACAGCCAGGGCTACACAGAGAAACCCTGTCTCGAAAGAAAGAAAGAAAAAAAGGAAGGAAGGAAGGAAGGAAGGAAGGAAGGTAGGAAGGAAGGAAGGAAGGAAGGAAAGAAGGAAAGAAAGAAAGAAAGAAAAGTTATTTAGATCACCTGTTTAATGTATGAATTATGAATATCTACAATAGAAATCACCCAAGTGTACAAATGTTAACATTTATTACCAGCATATTATTTTCCTTTTCCAAAATCCTTGCTTTCTCTTTCAGTCCTTTTTCTCCTTTCTCCATGCCCTGATTTTGTTTTGACTTTGCACTTTTTTTGTGTCCTATGGACCCAGTTTTACTCGATGTTACCTATGTAGAATCATAACTTCCATGATCACTCCTGAGAAATCCTACTTTTTCCCCCCCACAGTTTTTCATCAAATCATAAATAGCAAGAATGCTCAGAGTGGAGTGTGTGAAACTTTGCAACTGCATCCTGGCACCTACTAAGTGCCTGGCCCTTTGATTAGGAGGATCCAGGTACATTCCAGCTAGGATGAAATCATTTTTTATCCTGACCAATCTACTGGCTTATCTCCCTGTCCAAAATTGCAGAGATGCAACTGGCCTTCACTCCCTGGATCACATTTCCATCAATGAACCCCCCCAGTAAATTGCATTCTTTGTAATCCTAGATCTGTGTGCCTCTGTTTATTCAGCCTCTTAGCATCAGGACTTGCCCTCATATATTGCAACCAAATTATTCTGGCATGTGTGTACTTTAATAAAAACTGATATTTTTTATCTTTTGCATAAATGTCTTGACCAATATTTTAAAATGGTTACATTTTTTTTCTAATCGCAATTGCTAGTAGTTAAAAATGGTGTTGATTCAAAATGAACTCAATGTTATCTTAGGAGATTTTTTGTTTCTTTTTTTTATTATAATGTTCATTTATTTTATCAAGTTACATTTCCATCATAGTGCCCTCTTTCCACCCCTCCCAGTTCTACCCTCCCACACTCTTCTCCCTCTTCCACCCATCCCACTCCTCTGATGTGGAGTGTCCCTACATATCAGCCCCTCTCAGTTTATCAGTCATATGAGGGCTAAGAGCTTCCTCTTGCACTGGGGGCCTACATGGTAGCAACCCTAGGGTACATTGTCCCATTGATATGTAACAAAGTCTATGTTCCTGATCCTTTTGGTGTGTTGGTTTGTAGGATAGTTATCCTGTATTATATGGCTAAAATCCAATTATTAGTGAGTAGATGACATGTGCATCTTTCTAAGTCTGGGTTAGCTCACTCAGGATAAGCTTCTCTAGTTCCGTCCATTTGGCTGTGAATTGCATGATTTCCCTGTTTCTGATAGCTGAGTAGTAATCCATTGTGTAAATGTACTACAATTCTACAATTTTTTTTTTTTTTATCCATTGGTCAGTTGAGGGACATCTGGGTTGTTTCTGGTTTCTAGCAATTACAAATAAGGCTGCTATGAACATAGATGGGGATACGTCCTTGTGGTTTGGTAAGGAATCATTTGGATGCATGCCCAGAAGTGGTATGGCTGGGTCTCGAGGTAGGGCTATTCCAAGTTTTCTAAGGTATCGCCAGACTGATTCTTTGTTTCTTAATGTTGTCTCAGGGCATTTTTTTTTTAAACATTACAGGTCCTTTGCATATGTATGAGCACTTTTGGCTTGGTGTTTTTATGGAATTCTTATCTGTGTCTCTGCATCCATATGTGTTTCTTGTGCTTTTTCTTCAGCTAACTTTCCTTCTGTTTTTTTGTTTTGCCCTGTTCTGACGTGTTGGTTTTGTTTTATCTTATTTTATTTAATTATTATTCTTAGATGCCTGTTCTTCTTCTAGCAAGAGTCAGAAAGCTGATGGATCTGGATGGGAGAGTGTGAGGAGTTGGAGGAGAGGAAACTGTAATCACGATATAGTGTATGGAGAAAGTCTATTTTCTTTTTTAAAAATTTATTATTTTTTCATACATTACATTCCAACTCCAGTTTTCCCTCCCTCCACTCCTGCCCAGCTCTCCCACTCCCTCAGATCCACTCCTCCGTTTCCACTCAGAAAAGAGCAGGCCTCCCAGGGACATCAACCAAAACACGGCATAAGAAGCTCCAACAAGACCAGGTGGACACCAGCACATCAAGGCTGGACAAGGCAACCTGACAGAAGGAAAAGGGTCCCAAGAGCAGGCAAAAGAGTCAGAGACACCCCCCACCCCCGTACCCCCACTCCCACTGTTAGGAGTCCAAGTACAGCAAGCTACACAAACATAACATGTATACACAGGACCTGGTGCAGACCCATGCTTCAGTGTGACTATGACCAAATATTCTGTGAGGTTTGGAATTGACAATGCAATACTGCATCTCAAGCGTGCCAAAATGAGTGAAAAACAAGAGGTTTCAGGATTCCAATTGAGTCTTCTCAAGTTGTCACAGGTGTTCTGGTATTTAGGTGACTTGATGCCACCTGCAGTCTATAAGATAACCTACATAAAAACTTCCTTGAAAACATTTTGTGAAATGTGTATCTTTTCCCCTTATTTCACAAAAAGGCAACTATCATTAAAGCATTTCATACTTGCTTGAAAAAAAGAAAGCCATTCCCTGGCATTAAACTAGACAGCACGAGGGAATTTTCTGGAACATTAAACAATTATTGATAGCTAACCATGTGCTGGTTTTGCTTAAATGAAAGCCAGCATGAATCAACCAAATTCTCATATCTTGCCAAGAGCCATGACACTCAGGGGATGACTTTCTCAGTAGGCACTTGGCCTGAAGGTTGATCTCTTGAAAAATGAAAATAAAAGAAGGTCATCTTGAGACAGACTCAGAGAAAAAGTGTAAAGGAAGTTGGGCCTTCCAGACTAATAGGCTGCCGAGCCAATACCCCGCCTCCAGTGCGCTAACCTCCTGACCTCAAAATCAAAAACAACTCATTAACATACGAACTACCTCTGACAAATATTTTGTAATTAAACTGTGGAGTAAGAGCGACTATGGTAATATAAGAGATAATGTGCAAATGCCTCTCCTAGGGATCAGGAGTTCCAGAAAAGGCCACCAAGCAAAGATGACTGCGACAATGAAGAAGAGGATACAAGCAGGGTAAGGGCTAAGGGCAGAGACCTCTGTCTGTCTTCCTAGTTCAGGATCCACCTATCCCTTAGCAATGACATTTAAGTACAGTCTGAGCAGTTGCTTAGATCGACAGTGGAGGAATATTATAACATGGCATGTGCCCTTTCACCACCAATATAACACCCTCTGAGCATTGTGAATAGAACTGGGGTATCCAGCTGGTGATTGCAAGGTATGCTAATTGGTCATATAAGACTACTGAGAGTGGGGGAAGGGAGAAGGAAGAGGAGAGAAAGGAGAGAAGAGAGAGAAACAGACAGAGAGAGGGTAGAAACAGAGAGACAGGAAAGTGGAAACAGAGAGAGAGAGAGAGAGAAAGAGAGAGAGAGAATGTGTACCCTGATGCACTAAGATACCCACTGTACTTAATTAAAAAAAAAGCTTCTCTTTGTGTCTAAGTCTAGAATGCTCTTAGTTCTCTGTCATCGTCTTATAAAAAAATAAGAAGCTACTGTTTACATCCTTTTTGGTAGAGTTTAGTTTCTTGTGGAACCCTTATTGTCCTGTCTGGTGTATGGATTTCACTGATAAACTAGGATATGTCAGGCCATTGTTTCTTGGTCGTGGGGCTCTCTTTAAAGGCATCAGAATTGTCTTTCAAATACCAGCTTTGAAACTAAAGGATATGGCTTCACACTCTGGTTCTGCTATCTCCAGGCTGCTTTATTTAGGGAACTTTATTTCCTCCCAGCAGCCCTGTGTATAGTATATCTGACATAAGAACACTGCTTACCTTGCATGGCTGTGGAGATAATTTCATGAGAAAACACACGTAAAACAAACTTTCCTCAGCACAATGGGCACTGTGAGCATCAAAAAAATGTTCTCATTAACCACTGGATGTGGCCATCCTGCATGCCCCACTACAAGCCTGGAGAGATTGTGAACAACAGAGAGCCATTCTGCATGTCTCCTACTGAACCATCTGCTATTAATTTTTCAGCTGCACATCCTGGGGACTCAGTAGGACCATAAAATAAAAATAAAGGAAGCAATCATTCTCCTCCGGCCACTCAACTGCTGAAATAAAGGGTCCTGAAATTTTATACCCTCTCGGAAAATACATGCAAAGCCTTGTAATAGGATGGGTACCTGTGGCTTGTTTGGGAACTATCAGCTGAGGGAGAGGGGCGTTTGGTTTGCCAGAGGGCTTTATATTCTCCATTAGCTCTGTAATCTCCTTAGTCTTGTCATAACCTGCAGTGGTGTTTTATGTAAGAATTAACCCCAAGTAGCTTTTGCAGGGATAAAATAGCGTGCTGTGTAGATGGCTCGCTCATTTTCTACATATGTTTTACTGTAAGGCAGAAAGAGTGAGAAGATAGGTGAGGGAAAAAAAAGGCAAGGTAGAGATGTGCAAACGGAGAATGGAGAAGTATATATTAGTTATTCTTAGTCATTTTTTAAAAGCAAGTATGTATTCTCTAGGTTATTTATTCTTTATTAGGCCTGAAAAATGGTTTCTCCAATTAAGGAAGATTTTTTTTCTGATTATGAGATAATGTACATTTGCCACAGAAAATGTACACATTACATTAAAGCAAAACATTTTTACTTCCCCTCGACTGAGAGGAACCTATCAAAACTCATAAGGAAGAGTGTTTCTCCCACTTCAGTCCAGAGACATTTTGTTAGGGACACATGTTCTTCCCTCTTCCCCAAACAATGAAGGGTTCTGTGTGCTAACAACTTGCTTGTTTTTTTTTTTTCAAATGTAAAACAGCATTCTTCATATATGTTTATATATATAAAATTTCAAACTGTATAGTCACCAGAGCAATTCTCAGGACCTTGGGAAGAACAGCCAGTGCTCTTAACTTCTGAGCCACCTCTTCAGCCCCAATTCTCAATAATGCCTGCACTCCCTTGAGCCCTCCAGCACCCTGGGTTTCCTGCGCCTGGTCTGGATTGGCAGCTCCATCATCTGTGAAATTGTCCCACTCCTTGCCAGCATCAACCTGTCTCTTTCTCCTGTCGCTGTCTTCTCTGTCTTCCTTCATGGGCCTTAGGTTTGGCCTCGGGTTTTTGAGGAGCAGGTTGGACAGACAACCTTGCAGATCTTCTGGCTGGCTCCTTCCTTTTGGCTTTATCCTCCTTTAGCACCCCTTCAGCCTTTCTCTTGGGCACAGCCCAAGAGGCAGCTGGCGATTACAGGCACTGAAAACTGAGATGTTGCGACTCACAGCTTGGGTCAGTCTTGGTGTTTTCCTTGCTTCTTCACACTGTTCCTTCTACTAACACTTTCCAACTCGTGAAAAGGATCTTAGCTTCTGAGGCCTTGAGGAAAAACCTCCTGCCGCCGCCCGAGAGACACAGGTAAAGCTACAGCCAGCGCCAAAAAGAATCAGTTCTGCCTGGAAATTGCAGACAGTTAGACCAAGCAGATGTACCATCAGCGTGGAATTTAATTCCTTTGAACCTTAACTCAAGAGAACCGGAGCCCGATTCCAGACACAAATCCAACGGGTCTTTACATGATATTTTTACTTTATTATGAAAGGACCGTCACCTTTCGACTGGAATTTCTCCCCAGGAATTTGATGATGGGAGGTGGCTGGTGTGAGAATATTGGCGCCTCTGTGTTGCTATGTCATTACTGCAATACTTGAATAGTCTTGGCTAATCCCTTTGCAAAGCCTTTGTGAGACTGTGCTAAATGCTGTTACTGCACATAATGTGGGGTGACCGACAATATGGGAATGTTCTCTATAATCTTGGAACTAAGGTTCAGTTCCTTTAAAATGTTCACAATGCCACAATGGCTGCTGTAGCTTTCCAACCGTTTTCTCCACCTTGAGCAAGAAACCTGCTCCCCAGAACAATGGGGAGACGCAGGCATGCCCAGAAAGAGAAAGAGCTGTGTCCACAGGATAGCTGTGGACAGCCCTAGGACTCCTGTAAACAGTTTACTTTTGAAAAGCTCCAAGCATATGCCAACTCTCACTGCTGGTCACCTACTTTCTGAACTGCTACACTCATGAAATGCATGTCCTAAATGGAAATGTACATGACTACCAGAGACAGGAAGACGATGCCTCACAGTTAAAATGCCCCAGGACCTGAACCTGGGGCTGTACAGTTTCTTACATTTTGAAGACGAGCAGTGAGGAGTGGGGCTGTGCCTTCTGCCTCCATGTAGGTGTGCAGTTCCCCATTTCAGAAAGAAACACATTATAGAAGCTAGACATGTTATTTCTTCACTATTTTGGGACACACACACACCACAACACACCATTTTAGCAATCAGTTTGATTGTTGGTCATAGATGACACTGTTATGATTGTGACTTTTTTTTCTGTATTACACCAGAGACTATATGAAAAATGTCATCTGATTTTTTAAGTGTTCCTGTGGGATTTTATTTATCCAGAAACAAGGACAAAATTGCATTGTTGCCAGGAAAATGGATGTAACTAGAGATCACCATAATACTAAGTGAATTCTGTAACTCTCAAAAGCATGGATATCACATGTTCTCCCTCATTTGTGGTTCTTAGATTATAGACACATGAAATCATGAATGTATATAAGCCATGAAAGTGAGGCAAAGTCATGGTTCTAGAGAGTTGGTTTGGTGGCTAAAAGCCTCCCACACAGCAGGCCAAGATGGCGGCAACCTACACTGACACATTTTGAACGCGGGGGGGGGGGGGGGGCCA
>CAJQZJ010037518.1:143635-158795 GCA_907164525.1 Lophiomys imhausi | reverse complement strand
TGGACGCTGGGCCCCAGGGGCGGTGTCCCCGTTTCAGGGGTCTTTCAGTCCTTAGGCCATAAAAATAAAGATGCCAAGACCTTTTAATTTTCAACACTTAGACCTTAGCTAGGCAGACTCTCAACTAGCTCATCTAAGCTAACCTGTTCACCTTGCCTCATCCAGTTATGTGGCTAGCTGTACCTTCCAGGCCCACCAACACATCTGTCTGCGTCATGTCTCTTGGCAAAAAGGCCTTCCTCTTTCTTCTTCCCAGAGTTCCTTTATCCTCTCCCAGGAAGTCTTGCCTTCCACTTCTCTTTCTGCCTAACTGTAGGCTATAGGTTTTGTTTGTTTGTTTGTTTTTATTGACAGTTGCTACATTCATATGATACACAAGATATTTCTTTTTTGTTGTTTATTTATGTTTATTTATTGCTTCAGGTTACATCTCCATCACAGTGTCCTCTTTCTATCCCTCCCAATCCCACCCTCCCATCCTCAAATCCTCTCCCTTATGTCCTACTCCTCCGGAGTGGAGTGTCCCTACATATCAGTCCCCCATACCAGTTGAGCAGTCATATGAGGGCCAAGACCCTCCTCATACACTGGGGGCCTACAAGGCAGCACCACTAGGACAAAGTGTCTCATTGACAGGAAACAGAGTCTATGTTCCTGTTCCCTTTGGTGCATTGGTTGTAGTATAGTTATCCTGTACTACATGGCTAAAATCTGATTATAAGTGAATAGATGCCATGTGCATCCTTCTGAGTCTGGGTTAGCTCACTCAGGATGAGCTTCTCTAGTTCCATCCATTTGGCTGAAAATTGCATGATTTCATTGTTTCTGATAGCTGAGTACTATTCCATTGTGTAGAAGTACCACAATTTTTTTTTTAATCCATTCCTTGATTGAGGGATGTCTGGGTTGTTTCCAGTTTCTAGCTATCACAAATAAGGCTGCTATGAACATAGATGAGGAAATGTCCTTGTGGTTTGGTGAGGAATCATTTGGGTGTACACCCAGATGTATGACTGGGTCCTGAGGTAGAGCTATTCCACACAAGATATTTCTTTACAGTTGTGGTTACCTTTTTAAGAGAATTAGAAGAGATGCCAAGGAAGCAGAGGCATGTAAAAGAAACAACTTTCATAGAACTATTGTAATAGCTCAGTTAACATCGAGGCATCTGAAATATCCTTTACTATCATGCGCCCTGTACCAGGGATTCAAGCACAAATGATAAAACCGAACCTCAAGGAGATTAAGAAACTGGGATCAAATGCGGATATATGTGCCCCACTGCAAAGCCTGCCCAATTTTCCAATGCTCTCCTTGCTCCTCTGCAAGATGTTCTGTGTGGTCAAAGGCAAACAGTGCAGATAATGGGAATGATGATTTAAAACAGCTCAGGGAAATGTCCTATCAACCTTCCTCATGACACAATGCTTTACTACAGTTTCTCATGTCCAGGTGGCCCCCAACCATAAAATTATCTTCCTTGCTACTTCATAACTGTGATTTTTGCACAGAATTTTCCTGCTAAATTCAGTTCCCAGCACCCGTAACTGTAATTTTGCTTCTGTAATTGAATTGTAACGTGAATACTTTTGGAGACAGATGTATGTCAAAGGTGGTCGTGTCTCACAGTTTGAGAAGTGCTGTCCTGTTGAAACAATTGCTTTCTGCTGCATGTGGCACAGAACCTGCAGACAGGCTGCAGCAACCAGGCCATTTCTGACAGGGTGGACACAAAGCTGCAATCTTTCCTGAACAGTCAGAACAGAATTTTACTTCCCATGGTGAACAGGCACAGGCCAGGGGTAATTTCTAAGTGATAAAAAAAGAAGAAATAACAACCTAGTTTAAATATGTATGAAAGTCAGACATCGAAAACAACTCGATTTTGAGACCTTAAGCCTAGTGAGTGAGGTAATATCACTCTGCCACTTCCTTAACTAGCAGCAGGTGGTGGTTACTGCCAATGTACCACTCTCTGTGCCAAATGCTCTTCCTGTTTTATCTCACTTAAGCTTTATGGTAATCCCAAGGGCTATGGGCAGTACTATCATCATTTCTTGGATGCTGAATGGGGGACATAGCCCAGCTCTGAAGCAATGCGCCCCGATGTTTGTCACCAAAGCAGAACTCCAAAGGTGAGTTCTTGTGCACAAAACTCTGCTTTGTGTCTAGCTGCTTTTCATAGTAGAATTATGGCAGGTCCAGAAAAGGAGTCAGAGTATGAGAAATCTGAATTTGAACTCTCGGACCCAATCACTCAGCTACATCACCAAATACAAGTGGCCTTGGGTCTCATTTGTCATTTTCAAAGGTGTACATAAAAATGCTTTCCCCACAGGGTTGTTATGAAAAATTTTAAAAGCAAATCATGATCATTGACATGTGTGGAAAAACCATTAAATTTATTATCTGCGGGCAGACACAGCATTCCTTTGAGTTGTATTGACACATTTCCCCATCTTGTCAGAGACACTGCTTGACAATATCCCACCTTAGAAAGAAGAGGCTTCAAGAGTTTCTGGGGAGAACAGGCACCTACTGGAATAATGAGGGCTTGTGCTGCTTCTGTTCAAGACCAAAACAAGACCATAAGCTCCAAAGTCGGTCTTTTTCCCCCCAGAAATGAGCAGACAGTTCACAAAAGATATGGTCGAAATGGCCTATGAGCATGTGAAGCTAATGTTCCACATCAGAGACATGCAAATGAAATGCGTATTGAGGTTCCATCTCACTCTAGTCAAAATGGCAGTCATCAAGAACAAATAAGAAACGTTAGCAAGGATGTGAATGAAGGAGGAACGTAAAGTAGCCCAGCCCCTATGGAAATCAGCCTGAAGGTTCCTGAAAAAACAAACAAACAAACAAACAAAAAGAAAAGAAAATGAAACAACAACAACAAAACTAAAAGCCAAAACACAAACCTAAAAACAGACCTACCATAAGACCCAGCTGGATCAGTACTAGATATGGACCCAAATGGGTCCAGATCAACATACCACAGAGATATTTGCACATCAATGTTTATTGCAGCGTTTTCATGGCAGCTAAGCTATGTGTCCATCAAACAACCTAAGTGGTCCATCAGCAAAAGAATGGTTAAAGAAAACATAGTGAACATATACAATGTAAGGTTTTTCAGTGACAAAGAATAATGAAGCTGGACTGAAGAGATGTCTCAGAGGGTGGCTGCTCTTCTAGAGCACCCAGATTTGGTTCACAGTATGCACATTAGTTGGCCCCAACCACTGGTAACTCTCTAGCTCCAGGGATCCTCTACTGGCTTTCATGAGCACCTGTACACAGCGGCACACTCGCACCCATGAGTGCTAGTGCTCCTGTGTGTTCACCAGCATTCACACACACAAACACCAAAAGAAGGGAATGGAAGGGAAGGAAGTTACATAATTTGCATGATATCCGCCATTAGAGATAATTGTATTAAGTGAATTCAGTCAATTCAGAAATACGAGTAGCACGTTTTCTCATCTGTGAGTCCTAGATCTCTTATAGATACATAAAAGCATATATCTACACATGACATAAAAGTAGAATCACATTGTCTAGGGAAACAAAGGGACTAATGAAGAGAGCAAAAAGTGGTACAGCACTGGGATGTGGAGGGGGGAACCTGCTCAAAGTGCACATACATACCTGCGTGAAATTGTGTTGTGTAGCCAAGCATAGTGCAATTATAATAAGTAATAGAAAGTCAGCTTTATTAGCATCCAGGGAATTTGGTTTGATATCTGAAATGGAATTGCCTTCCTCTGAGTAGGGGAGACATTCCTTTAGAATCTTTCTTAGTTGGCTCTGCTTATACAAGAATAAGGACACAGGGTGGAGGAAATAGGAATCAGGCAGGGAATTCCTCAAAGTGTCAGGGCTAAAGGCCAGCCTCTCTGGTTTGGACATTATATGGGGCGGGGGCTGCAGGCTTGTGGCAGGAGCCTCATTTTAGAGTTAGTCTTACTTCCTCATACCATAGTAGCAAGCATGTGGAAATGGTAGTAGGCAGCCACTCAACGAGCCTTTACTATACGCCCAGGCCCAATTGTACAGAGCTCAGAGGTGCTGCTAGTACACAGACGTTTAGCAGAGGTTCAGAAGAGGCCCTGAAGCAGCACACTCTGCTGGGAAATGGGAGTGAGAGAAGAGAGAATTGCTGAAAGACTGAGGGTCAGCTAGCCTGGTGTAAACATCAGAGAGTAATAAGAGAGACTCTGTCTCAAAGTGGAAGAGGAGGACCCATACCCAACGTTGTCCTTTGACTTCCACATGTCTATGGATCTGCACTCACACAGAGGCGCATACACACATGCATACATGCACATATGTACACATGAACACATGCACACATACATCCACACATGCACACATCCACACACACACATACACATGCACACGTGCACATATGTACACATGAACACTTGCACACATACACACATGCACACATGCACACATACACTATGAGATGCAGAAAAGAACCTCCCCAAGTGACTCATTACTCATTTAGGCTATAACTGACTAAGAATACAGAAAGTCTTCATAAGTGATGAGGAAAACTACCAAAGACAAGTAAATTAGAGTGTCACTGTTTTGAGGGTACTGTGGTATTTTTCAGTTTGAGTTATTCAGAAAACTGAGCCTGAGGCAACATGCTTATACCCTTTCTATGTTACTAGAAATTTTATTCCAAGTGTGAAGGGAACAGGAGAGATGAGAGGGAAAAAAAGGGTGGGGAACCAACATGAGACTATACTATCAGGCTCAAAGCTGACAACTAGAACTGAGGGTTTAAATCCACAAGTTGATTTGAGTCCCAGAAACTATCTCAAAAAAAGCCTATCCAGGGGGAGAACAGAGGAAGAATTTATTGGCTGCTTTGTTTTATGTTTGACAGTCATGCCAGATGTAACCTTGCAGGTCTATCCCACTCTCAGCTTGGCTGTCCCTGCTTTGATTTACCTAATAGTTGCCCAAACCCAAAGGGCTCAGAGCATGGCTTGCTGGGACATTTCTTGCCTAGCATACATGAGGCACAGTTCCAGGCCCAGGGCTGTACACACACTCACATAAAAATTATTCTTATAGCTTCCCAGACTTTTGATTAAGATCAAATATAGTTTCCCAAGCCTGGACTTGGATGCTTTCCAAGAAGAGTCTGGTAACTGGCCTTCCTTCCGCACGGAGTCTGAACATCCCAACCGGTGCTAGAAATAGCCAGTGTTGGACTCCATACTGCCGAACCCAACAGAGCTGAATGTTGGCTTCCTTTTAACAGAGGACACCCGTCTTAGAGCCCTTTCTCTTGTATTAGCTGGCTGTCTTACTCAGAGGCCATAACTTGATTGTTTTGACTTTGTTTCCTAGTTTGTAAAAATGTAGGAAGAAACATTTCATCTTAAAATGAAGGAAGAAACCATTGGAATCAACACAGGAAGCGAGTGGTACCGGTAATGAGCAAGATTCTCATGTTCAGTCTTCATATTACAGCATTTGAGTTAGCTGCACCCAACCGCAAAAGCCTGCCTTTGTCTCACTTTGAAAGCAGATTTTGAATTTCACAAGCAGTGTGAGTACGACTCGGGAAAATTCAACTGCTTCTGAAAAAGTCAGTGTGCCTTTGGAGTAGTGCCTGCCCTGCTCCAACGCCATAGAGGAGCTCTAATGGCCTCTTTCAGCTCATCAATTCTCTAGTAGAAAAAAAAGTATGAGTCTAATGACATAATAATTTACTCCAAAAAATTCACTTGTTACTCAGTAAAATATCACTGAATTGTGAAATATATAGGTTGCCATTAAAGACACAGAGCCAAAGAGACCAAATACAGGGATCCAAACAGGTTGAGGCAGGAAAAGTGTCCTGCTGCTGGTAACTGGGGACAACAGTGTCCTGTCTGTGTTCATTTGAGAATGTGACTCGAGGGCTAGTGTGGTTACTCTTGATTATAGCAATTCATTCTATCATCATTACTGTGGCTTAACATGGCACCATGCGATGCGCGGAAGACTACACACATTACGTCATTTAGCCCTAATGATAATCCTTTAGAGTAGATGTTATCTCTCTCTCTCTCTCTTTTATTGTTGACACAACTGAGGCTTGGGGCCAAGTGACAAAGCAGGGACACTACCAGGGCTCAACCCAAGTTGCCAGATTTCAAAATGACTGTCTTCTTCCAACTGCTTACCTGCCATCCATAAGTTCAGAGGACCTAATGATAGATTCTCACCTGCTGTGAGCACTGTCAACACCCAGTCCCCTGTCCCCTTCCTCAGTTCTCCAGCCCCCTTTTTACCCAGTACCTAGCTCTGAATAACTTATGCTTTCCCAACAACACATTGCTGTGAGCTTATGTTCATAGTTCCCTTTTTTGAGGGCATTCTTCCCTTCTTTTTCTAAACAGCAAAATATTCTCATCTTTTAGTTCAAGCATCACTTCTTCTAGGAATCCTTGACAGCATCACCTTCTCCATTACAACTGCCTATGCTTTCGTTAGGAATCTGCCGTGTCTTCCCACAATGCTTTGTGTTACCTTCCTTACAGCACTTAGCTAATGGAATCTAAATACTCGACACTTTCTGTTTTCCTGTACTTGACGGTGAGTTGCTGGAGCAGCAGAAGCGTAGCTGATTTGTACTGCTATCTCTGTCCCTAGCATGGTGTCTAAGACAAAGAAGACATGTGACAAATCATTAGTGTGTACATATATTTTAGTGTTATATCCACCTGAAAGGGGATTCTTTGGCTTCATATGCGCTGACTGTACCAAGATAGTCACCTTAGTCCTCCCTCTGCCAGGTTACCTTCCTAACCCCCCAATTTCTGAATCTGCAATTTTCTCTGCATAACAGGAAGGAAGTATGGCAGACAAGATTAGGAAAACTGGTGTCAAGAAAGTTTGAAGATGGAGCAGAGACATTAAAAACCAAATATCCCTTCCTTATAGGGCATCCAGATTTATCTCACCTGTAATTATCAGGCATTCCTCTGCACACTGCACAAAGAATAAAGTAAGAGGAAGATGCAGGCTGTTGAGGGAGCATACAGGGAAATCAGTAGGTGAAGAAAAATAATGAAGATAACCTAGGAAGTTCGGGAGGAAAGAAACCTGCATCATTCTGAAGTTTTAAAGAGCAAAATTCAAAAATATTCAAAGCAGAACCCATGAAGCAAACACATTTATCAGATGACAGTTGGCTAACTGTGCATTTCCTTCTCTGTTCAGTCACAGATCTCCCAAGGGAGAGAATCTCTTTATCTCAAGTTTGCCAACCTGGTGTTTGTTCTGACAGTTCTAAGATGGATCAGAATTCTTCAAGTGACTTTTGAAGTACCAAGATGCAGACATTTGGTTCTCTAGACAGTGTTTTAAAATGTTCAAGGAACTGAAGCATTTGTTTGTGTTTACTAAACATTAGATAGGAAAAAGAGAGAATGATGTTAACAGGAGATGAGTATGCTTTTCAGAAATGGCTGCCATCTCCACCTGATTGGGTCCAGCCACTAATGAAAAATGGATAGCAATAGGCATAGCTGCTCTTTATTGAGGGCTAGCTGTTTGGCCAATCAAAGAGGCTGGTAGGAGATTGGGAAGCAAGCAAAGAGAGGAAGCTTGAATATTCTTCATGGTTCTGTATGTGGCTTAGAAAAGCCCCCCATCAACAGTGACCTCTCTGTGGCTAAGAGATTCAGGGCACTGAAAGAAATATGGTAATAACCTCTCTTCTTGCTTGGGGTCTAGAATAATAAGGGACACACTCTTTTGGGCTGAGTGATACTGTATATATCACTTGGGTATGACTGTGATAGACCTAACCCAATCTCTTTCTTCTAGAAGGTCCTACATTAATAAGAAACAGAAAAACTAACAAGGTATAGCAGGAACACACAAAAGTCCCCTATTCTATTTTTCAATTAAAAGAGGAAAAAAAAAACTGTTACCCATGTCTGGAGTAGTCTTTAAAACTACCAAAGTTTTGATTGTGGAATCCAACCTTTCAAACAATGACTTACGTGATCAGAAATTCACATGAAAACAGCTGTCTGGAGATGTATTTTTCTCTTTAATGGTAAGCAATACTAAGGGAGGGATCCATCCTAGGCATGGGAAAGTTGATCAGGACCTACGTTACATTGTTCATTTGTAGCTTATTGTCTTGGCTAGTTTTATGTCAAGTTGACACAAGCAAGAGCCCTTTGGGAAGAGGAACCCTCAGTTGAGAAGAAGCCTCCATAAGATTGGCCTATAGGCAAGTCTGCAATGTATTTTCTTTACTAGTGATTGATGTGGGAAGGTTGAGCTCATTGTGGGTGGTGCCTGAGTCCTGGGTGTTATAAGAAAGCAGGCTGGGCAAGCATGGGAACAATCCAGTAAGCAGTGTTCATCCATGGCTTCTGCTTCAGTTCCTGCCTTAAGTTCCTGCCTTACTTCCTTCAGTGATGGTCTGTTACCTGAGAGTTGTCAGGTGTTTCCTTCCCAAGTGGCTTTTGGCCATGGTGTTGTATCACAGTGATAGAAACTCAACTAAGACACTTATATCCATAGTAATAGTTGTCACTAACTGGGCATTGAGACAATATACTACTTCCAGCCCCTATGCTGAAGTAGTATATTAACATTAATTTTTCATAGTAGCTCAAAATTACTTTAAACATTATTACCTGTCACTATTCTCTAGAAAAGAAACTGTGTGAGAGAGATTCTGAGCAAGATGGTAACTGGTACAAATTCACACCTGCCTGACTTGGAAGACCACCAGAACTGTAGTATGCTATAAGATGTCATATTTGTCAGAAATCTTATAATGGCTCAGCTCCATGCTAGAGCTCAGCATTACAAAACTATGACCTGAATTATATTCAGCTTCAAATATTATCAGTAACCGGCCTGGTTAGCTTTAACTGCCAACTTGACACAGCTTAGAGCTACCTGAGAAGGGAGTGTCATTTAAGTGATTTCTCAGATCAGGCTGGTCTATGAGCATGTCTGTGGGGAATTGTCTTGTTGTTAATTGATGTAGGAGGGTCCTGTCCAGCATAGACAGCACCATTGCCTGAGTGGGTGGCCCTGGGCTGTGTAAGAAAGGCAGCCAAGCATGGCACACACCATGTGTACAGAGTTCCTCTGGAGTGTCTCTTCAAATTCCTACTTAAGTTCCTGTCCTGACTTCCCTTAACAATGGATTCTGCCCAGAAAAAAAAAAAGTATGGCAAATTAAGCCTTTTTTCCCCTAAATTGTGTCTGGTTACAGTGTTTTGTCTCACCAACAGAAATGAACCAGAAAAACAAGGAAGCATTGGATCCTATTGCTCTGTGTTTACTGGATAAACAAAACGGAGACTTTTATTGTCATTGTTTTTTAAAATTTATTTATTTCTAATTTATTTATTTATTTATTCATTCATTCAAGTTACATACCCATCGCAGCCTCCTCTCTCCTTCCCACCCGGTCCCACACTCCTACCCTCTTCCCCATCTCCCTTCTCTCCTTCTCTTTGGATGAGGGAGCTCCGCCCGCCCCCATATCAACCCACCTTGGTTAATCAAGTCCCAACAGGGCTAAGAGCTTCCTCTTTCACTGAGGATGGACAAAGCAACCCAGCTAAGGTAAGGTGTTCCATGAACAGGCAACAGAGTCCATGTAAGAGACAGACCCCCCCACCTCCCACCCCCCCACCCCTGCTTCCACGTGTTAAGGGATCTTCATTGAGCCAAACTGTCTATCAGCTATATATATGTAGGGGGGCTAGGTCCAGTCTATCTATGCTTTTTTTGGGGAGGGGATTGGTATTTCAGTCTTTGTAAGCCTCCAGAGCCCCAGGGTGGCTGGTTGTGTTGGTCTTCATGTGGAGTTCTTCTTCCCTTTGGATCCCTTTATTCTTCCTCCCTCTCTTCTAGAGAGTTTCTCTCTTCTAGAGGCTTTCTAAGGACAGTTACTTAAACCTTCATAAAACAAAGTATTACATGATCCTGCCAGTCATGGCGCACACCTTTAGCCCCAGCACATGGGAGATAGAGGCAGGCTGATCTCTATAAGTTCAAGGCCAACCTGATCTACATAGCAGGTTCCAGGCTATCCAGAGCTACACAGCGAGACCCTGTCTCAAATACTTAACTAAACTAAACTAATAACAATACAAACAAAACACCAAAATATAATCTAGATATGTGGTGAAGAAAAAATATGTCCTTCTTTCTTCCCTCCCACCCTCCTCCTCCCTTCCTTCTTAATATATAAAAGAAAAAAGAAAAGAGGAAGTGGAGCTTGATCACATTTGGTGATGGGACCCCACACAGGGTGGCAGACCTGACACCATACACCTGAGAGAATGTTTATCTATAGAAGCTTAGCTGGGCAGGAAGAGCAGTAAAAGCAGGAAGTCAGTTCCTCCTTTACTATTGCATTCTGGGACAGTGCAGTGACATAACCCTCACAGTCCAACTCTGTGGGATAATAAGGCCCATGTTTGGGAGACACCAGTGTCTCCTCTGGTGATGAGGGTCTGGGGTCCAAGCTTTGTGGGGCCCCCCTCTTCCCCCCAGAGTAAATGCCATCTTTGCTTTCACTCACAGGTGGGGCTGCCTACCTCTTCCCCACTGGGACTAAGAACGGGGGTGCAAGCTTTGGCGTTTCAGACATATGACACATGGAACTTTGGACTCCAGCCCTCTCCTCCACCTCGGTGTTCTCTCAGGATCCTGGCCAAATGGCCCCTCCCTGCTGGAAGCCAACCTTCACCCTGGGAGGTCTGCCAGCAGCTAGTTCTCCTAAATTAACCTTTGCTTCTCACTGCAGGATAAACTTGAAGACCTCTGAAGACCAGCTAGAATGGAGGCTACTGTGTCAAAATACATTTGACTGAGTCTTTGCCAACCCAGCAGCTGTCGTGGCTCCTAGTTCACGTCTGTTGATGAAAAGACTTTGATTAAACCAAAAGCCTTCATCAAGTAGCACGGCCACACTAAAGATTCTTGGTAGTTTCACCATACACAAACATGATCCTACCAACTCCCTCATAACTCACTCACCCTCCTGATAACTCTGCAGTCTTGTTGCTACTAATATTCACCAACCCTTTGTTAGCTCAGTTTTATGCCCCTACCTCTAGACTTCTGCCTAATGTCAATCTCCATAATGCGTTGACCTTAGCCTTTCTAATCCGTTGACCACAGTGCCTTCCCCTGTTCCTTTCTCTCCCTACTTAAATGTCTCTGACAGTCATGGTCAGCTGCCTGGATGATTACCACTCCTTTGCTTCACTCTCTCCCATTTTGTTAACTTGGGGACACCAATCCGAAGGCTGGGCAGATGAGTCAGTTACTAAGGAAGGTGATTGACAAAGCATGAAGATCCGAAATTGAGTTGTGGTGTTTTACATCTGTAATCCCAGCACTAGGGATTGGCAGAGGCAGGTGGATCCCCAGATCTCTCTAGCTAGAAGTCCATGTAATGAGAGAGCTTGTCTCATAAAATGAGGGCCTGAAGAAGATACCTGATATCACCACCTGACCTCCACATACATGCATACATGCTTACAACCACAAACACACACACACATATCCTCAAACACAAACAAAGACACACACACACAGATAAACACAGATGCACACAAGTACACACACAAATATATACACACAGACACACACAAATATATACATACAGGCACACACAAATATATACATACAGGCACATAAATATACACAGAGACATATACAGAAATACACAGAGAGATAGACACACAGACACAGACAGACATAGATGCACAAGCAGACATACACAAAGACACAGACACACACAGATATACATACAGATACACACAGACACACACACACACACACACACACACACACACCAGTGAAGAGGAGGAGGAGAGAGAGGAGGAATGGACTCTGGTTAGAACTACCCTCCACCCACTGTGGTGCGCAGCTTCTGGCTGAAAGAAAGCACCCAACTCTCTGATTGTCTCCACTCTAAATACATGACTGTAAACAAATGGCAAACTCATGGTATTTTTTTTTCCTGAGCTTCTTATTACTTTACTTCCCTAAACTACTATTTTCCCCCTTCTCCTCTCACCCAACCTTCTCAACAAGCCTCTTTCCCCATGCTTGACCCTAAAGAAAAGACTTTCTCTCCTAAACCCTTAAGAAAATGGAAGCACCCAGAGGAACACTTCCTCACTTCCCCCCTGCAAGAGCTCTCCACAGCAGTATCTGCACTCTCCTTCTCTGCCTCCTGTGTGCCTTGCCCACTGTCTTAATTAGACATTTTATTGCTGTAATAAAACACCATGACCAAAGGCAACTTGGGAATGAAAGGATTTATTTCAACTTGCATATCTCAATCACAGTCCATCCTGAAGGGAAATTGAGGTAGGAACCCAAGGCAGGAACCTGGAGGTAGGAAATGAAGTAGAGACCATGGAGGAACACTGCTTACTGGCTTACTCTCATGGCTTGCTATGGTGGTTTGAATAAGAATGGCCCCCACAGGGAGTGGAACTCTTTGACAGGATTAGAAGGATTAGGAGGTGTGGCCTTGTTGGAGAAAGTGTGTCACTAAGCATAGGCTATGAGGTTTTCAAAAGCTCACACCTCTTCCAGTGTTTTTCTCTTTCTCTCTCTCAGCCTGTGGATCAGGGGGTAGGTTTCAGCTACTGCTCCAAGGCCATGCATGCCCCCATGCTCCCCACCATGATGAAAATGGACTAAACCTCTGAAACTGTAAGCAAGCTCCCAATTAAATGTTCATTTATAAGAGTTGACTTGGTGATGGTGTCTCTTCACAGCAATAAAACAAATGACAAATTCACTGGCTTAGTCTGCTTTCTTATGTCACCCACGGCCACCAGCCCAGGGGTGGCACCATTCACAATGGTTTGGGCTCACTCATGTCAATCACTAATCAAGAAAATGCGCCGCAGTCTTGCCTACAGGTCAACCTTGTAAAGACTTCTCTTTTCAATTATAATTCCCTCTTCCTAGATATATGTCTATCTTGTGTCAAGTTGGCATAAAACTAGCTAGCATACCTACTAATGGCCATGCATGTGTTGACTCTGCTGACGTGTGCAAGGGAGTCACTGCAGAAAATACCTTTTCCATCTCCTATGGTCATTTTTGTCTTCTTACTAGATGGCTTCTGGAAGTCCTTAACCACACGATTTCATTCATAAAGAACAAGTAATCCATTTAGTTTCTATTTTCCCTAGTTATAGCACCATTTCTTTTCTACTTTTAGCAATAAAACTCCTTATGAGTTCCCCGTCCCTGCTCTCTGCCATCTGCCTCGGCGATGGCTAACCTGCTGCAGTCAAGCTCCTGCCCCCATGATTCCCATGGAACTGTTTTCCTAAACATCCCAATGACGTGGACACCAATAAATGCTCTCAGGAGAATCTGGTATGGTTGTTGTCTCTCTCTCGCTTTCTCTCTATGCTGTACCTTCTTCATTTAACTTCTAAGATACCACACACTCTTGATTCAGTTATGTTCATTTCTTATCTTCTCAGTGAATCCATCTTTGTCCTTGGATTTCTTTCTATTGAAGCCTCTGGAGTTTTGACCTCTTCTCTTTTCCATCTACACTCGCTACCTTGGATGTCTCATCTAGTCTCCATTGGCTCTGTTGGGATTTCACCTGTGCTCTTCAGATAGTTTAGTCTTTCTGGAGTGGATAGCCAAGGGACTGAATTCTCTAGGTGCTTTTTCTGTCTTTCCATGAAAGTAAATTGGAAGTTAAATACTGGGGCAAATGTGGTCCAACTTATTCTCCAGGCACTTGGTAGTAAAGTATAGTTAAGATACACTGATGTTAAAAAATTATTCATGTTTACCTGAAATTTAAATTTAACTAATTTCCTATAATGTTTAGGTACTAACTATGGCAACCTTGCTAGTATTTGTTCTTCTCCCTTCTTAGGAAACCTTACTCAACATACACCCAATTTCATGTTCAGCCAAGGGCTCAAGGTATCTCTATGTAGATGATGGAGTGATTTCTCCAGGTAACAATTCTGGGTTCCCAGTCCTCTGTCCTTCTGATTCTCCTCACTCTCCCCAACTTCAAACATTTATGTCTCCAACTCAGTGAGAAGGCAGGGTTCTATCTGGGTATCCTCTTTCCTTAACACTTTACAGTGGTCCAAAAGGGGCACATAGGCAAGAAGACAGGGTGATTGCACAATCATTTCATTTTCCTCCCATGGATCATAGCTATGAATTGCCTGCTGTCTGAAGACCATATAATTGTTCCTCTAATTGGGTATTAAAACTTTGTTTCTATGAGTTAGTTATGTCATCCACATTATCCACAGACTGTAATTTTGCATTTCTTTTCAAAATCAATCTTTTTAATTTTCATTTATGTATAAACTCCACGAAAGCAGAGTTTTACCTCTTTTATGCATATATGTCCCTAGTGCCAACCGGGCTGACAGGTGACAGACACTCAATATAAATTAGTCAATTAAATTAATATAGTGCAATAATTAAAAGAGATTGTCTGGGCTTGAGTGCTGACTCTGTTACTTGTTAGATGTGTTGCCACGCGTCTGAATAAATTTCCTTGGCTTCAGTTTTCCTTTTCAGCAGTAAGTTGGTGTTAGAAGAGTAACTACCTCTGAAGTTGAAAAGATTAAATGAGATAAGCCACTAAAAAATATAATGGGGTACCTGACACCTAGTTGGTTCTTCTGCTTTTCTAGAAGACCATATAAGTTTATTTCAGACATAAGAGCAATATTAAAATTGGCACGTTTAACTCTTAATTGCACCAAGTAAACTTCCATTTCTGGATTTTTAACCCTATCATTTCCACAGCTGCAGGAGCTTTGCCTTTCCACATGGCATCCACTGTTTCCCACAAAGTCTTCTCTTTGGAGAGGACTTTCACCTCACGCATGAATGCCTTCAGAACTTCTTTCCCAAGTGAAAACTAATTAGGACAAGGCATAGATTGCATGGGTTTGTGGGCAAAATATGATAGACAGCTTGTGATCTTCCACTTGCTAGTACTGTCCTATCTCATAGGTTGCTTTTGCAAATGTTTCTAGATTTACTGATTTTTAGGTGTATAGGAATTTTGCCTGCATGTTTGTATGTGCACCGTGTGTGTGTGTGTGTGTGTGTGTGTGTGTGTGTGTGTGTGTGTGTG
>CAJQZJ010037518.1:53008-143625 GCA_907164525.1 Lophiomys imhausi | reverse complement strand
GTGTGTGTGTGTGTGTGTGTGTGTGTGTGTGTGTGTGTGTGTGTGTGCGCCTGATGGCCACAGAGGCCAGAAGAACGTCTTGGGTCCTCTAGACCTGGAGCTGCAGAAGGTGGTGCTGAGAACCAAACCCAGGTCCTCTGCAAGAGCAACAAGTGCATTTGAGCACTGAGCCTTCTCTCCCACTTTCAGAGATTGTTCCTACCATTCACCAGAATAACAGGCTCAGCCACGGAACATCAGTCTTTACAGAGACATAGACTATCAGCTAGGTCCATGTCTGCCTCTTCCATTTTTTCCTCTTCTGAAAGTGGGTGGAATTATTTTACTCAAGTTTGATATAGGGCACTTGACTGCTCACACTTAAAATTTATGTTGTCATTGACCAGTGTAGAAAAAAGAGAAACTCTAACAGGGAGCCCACACATATAATTTAAACTCTAACATTTTTTCTCTCTCTGTAAATAACATACGCTTAATTATCACCAGGCAGCCATTTGGCATTCAATGTCCAGATGTAGGGCATGGGGATAGGGCTGCTTAGCTAGCTGTTCAGATGAAATGGTTATAGAAATCATGTTATCTTAAAATTTTGGTTAGTTTCTGATCTATTTGTATCTTTACAATTAATTCTCTTGTCTAATTGCTGCACATGATAGTGCTGCTTGTCAACTGTCAAAATGTACAGTAGAAATGCTTGTAGAAGTCACCATGAAGTGCCAATGGTGAGGCTCAGTGATAATAACGCACATACGATGGGAGGACCTAAGTTCTGCTGTCATGACCACAAAGCCTTTGTTTCCATTGGTAAGTAAGATGTCTGATATTGGTTTGAGATACAGCTCTTTAAAACAGGCTAAGAATATTTCATATATCTATGTTGATAATCACATCACGAAGGTCTTGATTTAGAACGTGGATATGATAGGTTCAATCACAGTCTATTGAGATTTATAATAGAGTAAATTACATCTGCGTAGCATTGATATTAAAGATTATTTTACTTGGGAAGTAGGAATAAGGAATTATATTCTGAAAAACAGTCTTATCACAAAACCACAATTTCTATTCAATTCCTTTTTAACGAACAATGAACTCTCACAATATGTCACCCTCCAGCTGCTCAGCCTAGCATTGTGGGGGGGGGGGGGCAGGGAGCAGGAGGGACAGTTGTCTGAGCTCTGATGCGGCCTATACCCTTTAACTACATGACCGACAGGAAAGTCTTCCAGATTTCATCTATTTTCAGATGCAGGCCTTTGTATTCTCCACTTCCTGACTATCTTAGAATTAGCTTGGAGTTCATTCTTGTCCCAGCTATGTTCTAAATCCTGCTGCTCTGGCTAGACCTTCCTCAGTAGTTTTATGTTTGAATTCCCTGTCCTCTCTCAGACACAGACTTCTGGCCTATGGAATCATGGGATGGGGTTGAGGGGCACCATGTGACCTATGGGAGCACTGGGGCCATCTATGGAATCACTGGGGGACCACTTGGCCAATGGAAGCATTATAGATTACCTTCTGTTTACAATAGATGCTAAGATTACAACAGATGTTGACATTAAGAGTTCTTGTAGTTTATTTGCGTTGTGGGTGCTGTGGCCCCTGAAAGAAGTGACTGAATGAACCATGATTTCACAAATTCCCAGCCATTAAGTCTAATAAAAAGACCCCCCCCCAAAAAAATCTGGGAATTTATTTATGTGAAAATTCTCATAAAACTATAAAGTTGAATCATGTTATTGCCCCTCTAATGAATCACTTTTTGTAAAAAGAGAAAGTGATATGAAATTGGGACTATCTCAGGAAATTCTTGATCTTCCTTATGTTTTAAATGGACTCTTTCAGTTCTTTTCTGGCCTAACTTCCATGCATAAACTCTCCTTTTATGCTTTGGGCTACAGTAAACTTTTACTTATGACAATCTCTATCCCTGGATTGATTGGTTTTTGTTGTCACTTATTTGCCCTGCTATGGATCAGTCCAGCGGCTTTGTACATTTTAAGCAAGCACTCCACCACTGAGCTACGTCCCTCAGGTAGAATTTTATAGACCACGTTTTGTCCATATACTTCTATTACATACATGAGTTTTCCTCACAAATTGCAGTGGGTACGTGACTTCTCTTTGTATATACTTTCCTTTCTTTAAGTTTCAATTTCAGGACCCCAAGCCATAGTTCCAAAGCTGTTCAGTGACAGCTCTGAGGGCCAGCTCTTTATTTCACTGGAATCCCACAGCAGTGTCAGGGCCACTTCCCGAAGCAGTGTTTGCTCCTCCGCCCTTCCCCAAGCTGATCTAAAATATACACTAGAAAACAACAATAAAAGTTTTGTGGTTTGTTGATACCTCCTTCAGGAGTGTTTTCCAGTGATGTGAGCCAAACCTTTATATGTTATGGCAATTTAAGACTATCATCAAGTGTAGTCTTACATGATTGCTGAGAAAGTAAGCTAGATAAATGGTAATTGTTTGTTAATATAACTTTATAAAATTGTGTTAGTTTCACACTTTCTCTCTTAACCTGGTTATCACCCAAATAATTGAGACTTGTATTATATTATTTGTTAAACAAGCTTCACAACACAAAAACTGAGCAGTTATTACCCTATTCTTAGCCTGCTAAACTAATGTGGCTTCCCCCTAGCCTAAATCCCAGAGATACTTGCACTTTATGGCTTTCCTGCTTCAGTTGAATCTTTCCTGGTCTCTCCTGCCTCTGCCTCTGCCTCTGCTGAAAATCCCCCCTGCTTGTCTTTAACTCCTCCTCCCCTGGAGGGCAGGAAGTCCAGCCTTATTCTCTTCTCTGATCAGTGACTGGCTATAAGCTGTTTTATTGGCATTACAGGGACAATTAAGTAGCAATGTTTACACAACATTCAGACAAAGAGATTCTAAGAACAAGGATTGCAATTAGATATAGGGGGTATAGAAATCAATATTTGAATTACACAATAATCTTATGTCTACAGTTGGTCCTGTTCATGCCGGCATGAGAATCAGGCACTTGTGTTGAGTCCTTAGTGTCCCTCATCCATCTCTTACCTGAACCCATTCAAAGGTCTTGGTAGAAACCTGAACTTGTCATTTCCACTGCACAGAGTCACAAAAGGTCACTCTCAAGTTCACCGATTGTGTTTAATTTGCATAGTGTAGTCCTTCACTGTGTTTCCCCTCAACAATTTTATTTCAAAATAGTCACAATTAATTTTTTGGGTTCCTTGACTTGGGGTATGTGTTTGCTGTCAACTTGAATTTATTGACATTAGATTATTTTCTATTAATACTCTCTGCCTTTTTACAGTATAATTATATTTTAAAAGTTTACTTCAACTTATATTTCATGTTTTCTTTATTTTGGTAATGTAAATATTTACTTCTGAGTGGGCTTGTTTAATGGTTGGTATAATTTTAGATTTTATTTATTTATTTATTTATTTGTTTGTTTGTTTGTTTGTTTATTTATTGTTATTATTGGTTTTTCAAGACAGGGTTTCTCTGTGTAGCCCTGGCTGACTTGGAACTGTGCTCTGGAAACCAGGCAGGCCTCGAATTCACAGAGATCCGCCTGCCTCTGCCTTCTGAATGCTGAGATTAAAGGTGTGCGCCACCATTGCCTAGCTTATTTTTGTTTTGTTTTTTAAGTTATTATCATACAAACACATTTGCTTAGTATTTTGTACCTTGATTTTTATGCACATTCAAACATCTGTTACAAACTTGAATGTATAATTTTTCAAATTCCTAAATATGTAAGGAAGCATCCATTCCCCTCAAGCTCTCCCTGCCTCAGCTCTCCCGAGTCTCCTGAACTCCATATCCATGGCACAAAAAACGTCACGAATCTATCCAGGATTCATCCATCTGGGGCATGAACAGACAGTAGATACTGAATTACTGAATCTTTGCTACCTAAAAAGGTCATAGTGCAACCTCACACCAACTTCCACAGAGAACTTTCCCTCCTCCTTCCTGCCTTTCACTCCCCATTCTCCACCTCCATCCTTATCTTTCTCATTCTTTCTCATCAGGTCTCACTATGCAGCATAGGCCAACTTCAAACTCAAGGTCTCTACACGCTGAGTGCTGGAATTGTAAGTGTGTGCTACCACATGCAGTTCTTTGAAATTAATTTCTTTTCTTTTTTTTTTCTTTTTGAGAAAGTAACTTTCAGTGACAAACTTTGAGACATTATTCTGCTCTCCTCTGGCTTTCTGATAAGGATGTATGTTGCTGTATGTTTATATTCCTTGTACCAGAGGGACTTGGTCCTTTCATTCTGGGATCATTTCTTTGGTTCTAAATTCTTGTAGTCTGTATTTGAGTAAGTCATTTTTAAAGAATTAATTGGGGGAAAAAAACAGAATTAGTTTAATGGCATAAATAGCACTGCCCAAGGACAAGTTTAAGGGTTGTCTAAATTGTCCAAAGCAACAATGACTAATTTAATCATTGTTGCTCTGGACAGCTGAGTCACATTTCCTTTAACAGATTTTTATGAAACTCAAGTGTCAGTGACTCAAACATTCTAACATAACCTAATGCAGGATCCACTAACTTGACACTTACATCCTAGGAATGATAGCAGAAAAAAATATTTTTAAAGTCTCTTCATTTTATATAATTAGGCCATTATATTTCTGTGAGAGCAAAAATGCTGTATGTTGAGGAAAACCTCTGCAAGCCATAACACACAATGATCCGGAATCTGAGATGTGGTGTTTCAGGCTGCATTCACAGGTGTGACACTGTGCACAGTGCAAGGTGTGCACGCTGTGTGACTCAGTGGTGTGACATTCTGCATAGTGCAAGAGATGCATGCTGTGTGATCCAGTGGTGTGACATTTTGCACAGTGCAAGAGGTGCATGCTGTGTGATCCAGTGGTGTGACATTCTGCACAGTGCAAGAGGTGCATGCTGTGTGACCCAGTGGTGTGACATTCTGCACAGTGCAAGAGGTGCACACTGTGTGATCCAGTGGTGTGACATTCTGCACGGTGCAACATGCTCTTGCTGTGTGGCCAAGTGGTGTGACACTGTGCACAGTCCAAGGTGCACATGCTGTGTGTTCAGAACTAAGGCTGCAGTGAAGTGACATGATGCAACATGAGTGAGTGCTGCCACAAATGCCTCGAATTCATTATGCATGTAATTTGAATAAATGTTTGTCACTGTACTTCAGAAAACAATTACTATTGCCAAATTATTCATAACACCTATGTTCAATTACTTAGCCTTGTGATAAGGTCATGACCCAGAGTCTCAGAAACTGAATGTGACCTTGCCTGGGCAGCACAGTGGACTTGGCGCTGATTGCAAAGGCATGGGTGAGCCAGTCCTAAGGCTGTAAGAACAGGAGAAGGGCCCAGCCCCTCACAGGCTGCAGCACTTGAGAAAGTGGGCCCCAGGTCTCAACTGGACAGCATGGTGGAACTGGCTCTAGAGTTGTGGGTATGGGTGAACCAGCCCAAAGGGCATGAGAGCAGGAGAGATGACCCTACCTCCTGCCAATGGTGGCATTGGATAGCCTAGCCAGAGCAGTGCAGGAGAGCTTGTCCTGGTAGTGTGGATAAGAGAGAGTCAGTGGGCTGACCAGTTCAGCTACCACCCAGGCCCAGATCCAAGGTTTTGAGTGAGCTCACCCCCAAAATCTACATCATCTGTGAACTGTTGGCGCATGTGAAAGGGCCAGTCCTGCTGATCCAAAGCTGCAGGATCTCCATGACACAGGGCAGTAACAGGATAACCTGGAGGAGTCCAGGTGAGGATCAAAATTGATGGTGTCAGGAGCCTGAGACCTCAAAGTAGACCAGTGACTCACTGGAGTGAACATTCACAAGTGAAGATGTGTGGACAGAGGATATTGTGGGACACACTGCGACACACTACAGTTTCCACCATGAGATGTTCTCTATGCTTTGCTTTCTTTTATTTTTGTTTGTTCGTGTATGTGTGTGTTTTATTTGGAGTGGTTACAAGGGTGCAGATACAAGGAGCCAGGGATATGAGTGGGACTGGGGTGTATGATGTGAAACTCACAAAGAATCAATATAAAGTTGAAAAAAATATAAAAAGAAACTGAGTTCAAGTGTAATAATCCTGCTTTCTTTTCTCACTCTTGTTTCTTCCCCTTTGAGGAAAATATCATGGGGCCGATGATGAGAAGAAATAGGGCCTCCTCAAGTCTGTACACTCTACTATTTCTCTTATTGCTGTCCACAAGGGGTACACATTGAAGTTTGTTCTCTGCCATATACTTAGGGACTTGTCCTGAGGTGAGGCTTGCATTTGATCATCCTGTGTGAGACCGTGGTGAGTACATTGTCTGATTAAGGGGGTTGTGTACATTGTCTGATTAAGGGATTGTGTTAAGAATTTTACTGTAACCCTTTCAATATCCAATAACACAAGTGTTATTTGTGATCTAAAAGACCTATGTCTTCCTCTCAATGGTTCTGAAATAAAAGCAATTGTTACTGTCCTCTAAAATCCCAGGATGAATGTTATTATTCATAGTGTGTGTGTGTGTGTATGTGTGTGTGTGTGTGTGTGTGTGTGTATGAAATGATGCATATTTGTTTATATGAAGCTATGAATGGTTTAAAGAATTCTTTTTCAAGACTTCCTCTGGGTAGCCCTGACTGTCCTGGAGCATGCTCTATAGTAGAATAGGCTAGCTGAGAACTCACAGGGATCACCTGCCTGTGCCTCCCAAGGGTTGGCATTAAAGAATTTAAGAATAGGGCCGGGCATGGTGGCGCACGCCTTTAATCCCAGCACTCGGGAGGCAGAGGCAGGCAGATCTCTGTGAGTTCGAGGCCAGCCTGGTCTACAAAGCAAGTCCAGGACAGCTAAAGGATATATAGAGAAACCCTGTCTCAAAAAAAAAAAGAATTTAAGAATAATTTTGGTATTCTTGATTTCTCTTTGACTCATATGACTTTGAAACCCACATCAGTTATAACATTATACTACTCTGTTCCCAGCAGAATAAAGGAGTAGATCTCATAGCGGCCAGTGTGTTCTCTCAGCCTTGTTGAGTGGGTCATGCCATGGAACACAACAGAATGCCATGGAACACATCAGAATCACACTCTGATGGATTCCCATCAGACTCAGCTGAACGAAGACACCCACCTCAAGGCATCTGTGCAGCAGTCACTTACTTCTAAAGTAATAGCTGTGCTTCTGCCATTAATCTGAGCAAGGCTGCAGTCCAGGCATCATCTAAGACCCCATGTTTCTAAACAGGACTCTTGGGCCCTTTACTTTCTCAGTTTGGCAAACTTGCTTTTATAGACAGCCTGTCCCAATCCATATATCAAATAAACATCCCATAAGCTAGGGGAAACTATTGTCACCCTTTACTCCTTCTACTCGTCCATGTAATAGCTCTGCTGTGCCAAGATTTTACACTATCCAACCAAGAACGTGAAAGACCAGTGCGATGAAAACACTTCCTTAGTCACAACACTAACGAAGAAATGGGAGGTGACATTAGACGATGGGAAGACCTCCCGTGCTCGTGGACAGGCAGAATTAATACTGTAAAAAATGGTCATCCAGCCAAAGCAACTGATGATTCCGTGCAATACCAATGAAAATTTCCACTTCACAGAAATAGGGGGGAAAACAATCCAAAATTATTCTGTAAACATAAAACACCCCCATAGAAACAAAGCAAAACTGAGCAGTAAACACCCAGCTGGAAGTATCATTGTGCCTGATTTCAAGTTATACTACAGAACTACAACATTAAGAACGGCATGGTTCTGGGACAAAACTAGACCCTACCTTTCAATGGACTAGATAAATGGGCGCGGATACAAACCCATACAACTACAGCCACCTGAATTTTGACAAACAGGTTTTTAAAAATGCATACGGGAGGCAAAAATATGCTCTTCAACAAAATGTGTTGGAAGAAATTGGATGCCCACATGTGGGAGGTTGAAACTGGAGCTTCCTCAATTACCATGGACAAAAATGGTCTCCAAAGGGATCAAGGACCCCAATATAAAACAAAAATGAATGAATATTCTACAGTATATAGGCATATGTAAGGCTTCAGGAGCTAAAACCAATAATTGACAAATGAGACTTAATGAAGTTAAAAAATTTCTGTAAAAGCAAAAGAAAGTGTCAATCAAGTTGGAGAGGCAACCTACAGAAAGAGAGAAAATATGTCGCCCATCCATTGGACATAGGGTTAATGTCTAGAATATACAAAATGGAATTTTATTCAGTTGTAAGAAAAATGAAATTATGAAATCTTCAGATGAATAGATGGAATTGGAAAAAAATGACACTGAGTGAGGCAAGCCAGGCCCAGAGAGACAATAATTGCATGCTCTCTTTCATATCTGGGTCCTTGCTCTGAAACTTCAGTTTTACACGCTTAACTTAAAACACCTACAAGAAACTAGAAAAAGGCCATTGCAGGGGGAACACTTTAAGAGAGTGGGGCTAGCAGAACATGTGATATAAAAGTAGAGATGGGGAACACTTGGAGACAGGAAGGTTAAAGCAGAAATAGGATAGAGGGAATGGGGGAGACATGGAAGGGAGAGGGGATTATCCAAGAAGCCATTGTTTCTCAAATAAAAATCCCAGTGGCAGGTGAGAGATACTCTCTTATGAGTCATTGGCCATAGAGACTGAGAGGCCTCCCAAACAATCCAGGTTCTTTCCATCTTCTTGGTTCTCTACCAGAACTAATGATAAGACTCTATTGTTGAAGACACACCATAGCTTTGTTGCAACCATAGAGAAAGCAAGCTTAAACCCAGCTTCTTTCCTGCTGAATAGCTTTCATAGGCTCCTGGCAGAAGTAAAGCAGGCTTGGTATAAACCAACGATGAACCCTACACACTAAACGTCAACCTGATTTACAGGATGTGCCCAGTGATGTAGTAGTAGCACGATTGTTACGGGGGGGTAACCAACTGCTCTATGAATTTGAGGCACACTGCACAGGAAGGAACATATAACCCAACCAAAACCCATAGTTGAGGTAGTCATTAGCTCTAGACGAGAACTCACCTATTGTGGTTTAGCTAAGTTGACACAACACCAAACTGCAGTCTAAATATTTATGCTACAAAGCGTAATAACCATATACAAACTCTACTGGCACCCCCAAAGAAGATTCTCCTTGTAGGAAACAGCAGTGGATGCAGTTTCATATCTACTCAATCATCCTTTGAATAAATGGTGGTCCAATGCTCATCCCTCAACAGGACATTTATATCACTGGATCTGAGGCTCAAGGAACATTGCTGTGGTGGGCGTGGAAAGAATGTAAGAGCTAAGAAGTAGGGAGAAGGGCTGCAAAAACCTACCTTCATGGCATGACTCAGCCTTTGCAAATAAGACTCTATAGCAGCTATCGTTGCACAAGATGGGGCCTGTCAAGAAACTGATATTGAACATGGAGGGGCTCATGAGACTTCACCCCTCCCTGCTCAACTATTGATGACTGATAGATTCTAGGGATGGAAAAGTCCTTGTTTTAAGTTATGTACCAAAGATTGATCCCACCAAGCCCCATTCTTTAGTTCCAAACCTGTGACCACACAGAGGATCCTAATTAAAATCAGTGCATCATTAAGAAAAACAAAAAAGACGTGAATATAGAAATGGGAACTGCAGGGAAGATAAGAGCAATAGCACAGGTGAGAGAGAAATGAGAAGAGGTAGAGGGGATGAGAGTAAACAAGAGGCTCCATTTACATATATGAAATCAAATAAAGTTAATCAATTAAAAAAAGGACTTTTCCCTAAGGTTTCTCTACCCCCCCTTCATGGAATGATTATTTCTCATATTTATTGCATATGTTAAGAGCCACACTAGATAATGTGGCCATTCAGTCAACCATCTCACATAATTTAGAAAGCTCATGCATTCTCTTCACCTTCAACTTGACTGAGATGATGATAAAGACATGGATTTCTTTCATCTTAGATACATTGACCTTATAGAGCTGTAATCTTATGCCTTTCTCCGTCTTGGAGGGGTTTTCAGCAGTTACTTATTTGAATACATTTTCTTCCCCCACACTCTGTGGAAATCCACTGTATGAAAGTTAAACCTGTCACACCGTGCCCAGATTGCTAAGACTCCCCATTGCTCAAGTTAGGCAACTTTTATTTTTCTGGTCTCAAGTTCTCTGACTTTCTTCTATGTTTTATTCATTCAATTATTGATTACATCCAGTAAGGGTTTAAAATTATTTCAAATTCCATTTTTATTGGCACCTCGTAATTACATGGTTTGATGGGGTATTTAAATATATTTGTACAATATATAATGATCAGGTCTGCATAACTGGCAGATTCATTGCCTCAAATATTGATTTACTTTTGTGTTGGGAATACTCCATTATTTTGAAATATCCCATGAGTTGTTGTCAACTATGGTTATCCTATAGAGCTTATAATGTGCTGTAGAATATTAGATGCTATTGATATTCAGGTTCACCCCAGGATCAGTTAATAATCCACTCTGTACTTTCCAGTCTCACCCAACCTGCCCAGGCTTTGGTAACCTCTATTCTAGTTTTTACTTCTTTGAGATCATCTTTTGACATCCATTTTAAAATGAGAACATGTATGCAGTATTTGTCTTTCTACTACTGACTTATGAAAGTCTCACTTAATAACCTTCAGTTCCATTTTGCAGCATAAACAACATTTTATTCTTTCATGATTAAATAATGTTCCATGTGTATATACCATTTTTTTGTGTCCATTTCTTGGTGGACACTTAGGTTGATTCTGTGTCCTGGGTACTGTGAATAGTTCTATGGTATATATGGATGCAGATTTCTCATTCACATACTGAGTAATAACTCTTGGTTCCTTTAGATGCATACCTGGTAGGGGGATCTGCTGTGTCATATTGTATAATGACTATACTCATTAATTTCCATTAATAAATGTGTGAGATTCCTCCTTTCTCTACTCACCAATATTTGTTCTTTTTTGTCCCTTTGGGAGTAACCAATCCAACTAAGGTAATGTGACATTTCCTTGTGATTTTGATTTGTATTCTCTCATGATTAGTCATGTTGAGTATACTCTCATATAAGTGGCCATTTGTATTTTGTTGTTTTTGAAAATTGTCTATTCATCTCATTTTTATATTTTTAATTGAAGGGATTTATTTTTTCCCATTTTTTTCAGTTCTAATGTTTCCCCCTTTTTTCCTTCTTAATACTTTCTATTTTTGTATTTGTTTTCTAGTGTGTTTAAAATTGCTTGCTAAAGCATTTTCATGATGGCTGCTTTGAAATCTGGTCAGCTAATTCCAGTCCATCTCATCTCTTCTTGACATTTGCTAACAGCCTTTTCTAACTCCTGTTTATATCCTCCTGGTTCTTGGTACACATGACTTCTGTCCTATGTGTCAAGCAGGTACATGTTGTGAGCATCAAGTCCCTCCTGAATGTTCTGTGCAGATCATCATCCTGTTTAGTTTGCATTTGGTAAATGTGGACATACAGTACATCACACTTTAAAAACTTCTGTCCTGTCATGATTTCATTTCCTATACAAGGTGCCCTTCTGAGAAGTCCCACACACCTTAGCTAATGCCATTGCCCACTTCAAAAATCAGGAAAGCCTGGAGAACTGGTGTTTCTTTGTTTGCTGTCCTTAACTTTTGCCTTATCTTCTCTCAAGATCCATAGACATATTCTATTTCTTTTCTGCCATTGAGGGCTTTCCTGAGTCAGTTTACACTCCCCCACCCAGCTCAGCTAGATTTTTTTTTTTTTTTAGCTGCTATTTAAAACACAGACGTCTCTGAGGTGGTTGAAGAATAGACAGCTAGAGTCTCATAGTTAAATTTTGAACTGTTTGGGAATCAGGAGGGTGTTATAGATCTAAGAAGATACTCTTAAAAGTGTGTTGCAAGATAGTATGAATGTTGAGTCACATATAGACCTTTAAACTCATGGAGTTGGTTAGATAGTAGAATGTTGAAGTCAGGGGCCAAATATGTATAAACTGGACATTGGGAAGGTATACTGGGCCAATTTACTCTCATAAATGTGGCATATTTATATCTATTGTTTTGTATAATACTTACTGTTATAAGAGAAGGAACCATCTGTTGGACTGAAAGGGGAAACTTCTGGGGGGAAGAGGGTGGAAGGGCGGGTTAGGAAGGGGGAATAGGGAGGGGTTTGTTACTGAGATGTAACTTGAAGAAAAAAAAATAAAGTATTTAAATAACAAAAATAAAATAAAATAAAATAAAATACAGACACCTAGCTACTTTCTGAGGTATGAAGGCTCACAGGGACCTTGTGGCTTTGTCTCTCTAAGCACGGCACTTCATAAGCAGTTTGGGATTGTGGGATTACAGTTCACCGTCTCTCACCACTTTTTCATAGTCCTAGTTGCTTCCCCTCGTGGAGCACCTGACTTGCTGGTAGGGGGCAAGGAGGTGCCCACGCTCACTTCAGCAAGAGTTTCTCTCAGTCATCTCACATGAAATAAACACCCGCAGCCTCCTGATGGGAGCGTTGTGAACCGAACTGGCACCACAAGCAATAAGACCAAAGCCAGCTTCCCACCTGGACCTTGTGCAGCAGAGAAGTGCCAGGGCCTTATGGGAAGGGAGAGGAGAAATCAAAGGTCCAACGAGGAATGGGCTAAGTGCGAGAAAGTCCAAAGGCTCCTGAAAAAAAACTCCACACACACCCCCAGAAGATCTGAGAGAATATTAAAAAGATAAATGCGCCCTTTCTAACTAACAGACGAGAACACAGCTGGACCAGGTGGGAGGTGTAAGCAACCTGGGAAACTCACTCACTGTGGGTGGGAAAAGAGAAATCATGAAATAACTTACGCTTGAAAGAAGAGATGCTGAACACGAAGTGGTAAGAATAGCAGACCCTCCAGGGGCCGATCACATTGCTTCCTTTTAAAGAGGAAAATGAAGTTACCAAAGGATGCTGTTTGCATGAAACATAAAAATGGAACTGAACAAGAGTTATATTTATTGTAATTATTTTCTTTTTTCCACTAATTAATTGATTAATTTGTTTCCCAATCGAAACCCCACTCCTCCCAGTCCCACCCTCCCACCCATTTCTCCCATAACACCCCCCACACACACACCTGGTGCCAACCCAATCTGCCACATCAAGTTACATCAGGATTAAGTGCCTCCTCTTTCACTGAGACAAGACAAGGCAGCTCTGCCAGGAAAATGGGATCCAGAGGGCGGCAACAGAGTCCAAGTCAGAGACAGACCCTGCTCCAATTGTTAGGGGACCCACTTGAGAACCAACCAGTCCTTCAGCTTCATATATGTAGGGGACCTAGGTCCAGTCCATGCATGTTCTTTGGTTGGTGGTTCAGTCTTTATGAGCACCCCTGGGTCCAGGTTAGTTGGCTCTGAAGGTCTTCTTGAGGTGTCCTTGACTCCTCCAGCTCCCTCAATCCTTCCCCTAACTCTTCCACAAGACTCCCTGAGTTCTGCCTAATGCTTGGCTGTGGGTCTCTGCATCTGTTTCCATTCTCTGCTGGATGAAGCCTCCCAGATGATGGTTATGGTTCCTATCTGCAAGGACAGCAGAGGATCATTAATAATGTCAAGGGTTGGGTCTCTCCCATGAGGTGAGTCTCAAGTTGGGTCAGTCATTGGTTGGCCATTTCTTCAGTCTCTGTTCCATCTTTTATCCCTGCATATCTTGTAGGCAGGACAAATTTTTGGTAGTGGGTTTTGTGAGTGGGTTGGTGTCCCCTCCCTCCACTGGAAGTTCTGCCTGGCTACAGGATGTGGTCACTTCAGTCTCTCAATATCCTCCACTGCTAGGAGTCTCAGCTACGGTCACCCCTATATCCTCCTAGGAGTCATCCCATCCCCTATCTCCCCACACCTAAGTCCTGCTCCCTCCCCATTCCCCTCTACACCCCCTCTCTCACTGAGTTTCCTCTCTCCATCCACTTTCAATATCTATTTTATTTCCCTTACTTAGTGGGATTCAGGCATCCTCCCTTGAGCCCTCCTTGTTACGTAGCTTCTTTGGGTCTGTAGATTGCAGCATGGCTATCCTAAACTTAATGGCTAATATCTGCTTGTGAACAAGTATACACCATGTGTGTCTTTCTGGGTCTGGGTTACTTCACACAGGATGATCTCTTCTAGTTCTACCCATTTGCCTGCAAAACTCATGATGTTCTTGTTTTTAATAGCTGAGTACTTTCATTGTATAAATGTACCACAGTTTCTTTATCCATTCTGCAGTTGAGAGACATCAGGGTTGTTTGCAGTTTCTGGCTATTGCAAATAAAGCTGCTATGAACATAGTTGAGCAAAAAAAATGTCCTCGTGGTTTGGTGATGCATATTTTGGGTATATGTCCAGGAACAGAATAGCTGGGTCTTGAGGTAGGTCTATTCCCAATTTTCTGAGAAAGCACCAGATTGATTTCCAAAGTACTTATACAAGTTTGTACTCCCACCAGCAATGGAGGAGTGTTTCCCTTTCCCCACATTCTCACCAGCATAGGCTGTCACATGAGTTTTTGATCTTAACCATTCTGACAGGTGTGAGATGGAATTTCAGTGTCATTTTGAGTTACATTTCCCTGATGACTAAGGATGTTGAGCTTTCTTTAAGTGCTTCCTGGAAATTAGAGATTCCTCTGTAGTGAATTCTTGGTTTAGCTCTGTACCCTATTTTTTGATTGGATTAGTTGGTTTGTTGGCATTTAATTTCTTGAGTTCTTTATGTATTTTGTATATTAGGCCTCTCTGTCTAATGTGGGGTTGGTGAAGATCTTTCCCAATCTGTGGGCTGCCATTTTCTCCTATTGACAGTGTCCTTTGCCTTACAGAAGCTTCCAGTTTCATGAGGTCCCATTTATTAATTGTTGATCTTAGTGCCTGGGCTATTGGTGTTCTGTTCAGAAAGTTGTCTCCTGTGCCAATGAGTTAAAGACTTTTCCCTACTCTCTCTTCTATTAGATTTAGTGTATCCAGTTTTATGTTGAGGACTTTGATCCACTTGGACTTAAGTTTTGTGTAAGGTGATAAATATGGCTGTATTTGCATTCTTCTGCATTCAGACATCCAGTTAGACCAGCACCATTTGTTGAAGATGCTTTCGTTTTTCCATTGTATAGTTTTGGCTTCTTTGACAAAAATCAAGTGTCTGTAGGTGTTGGGTTTACTTCTGGGTCTTCGATTCAATTTCATTGATCAACCTGTCTGTTTTTATGTCAACACCATGAAGTTTTTATTACTCTGTAGTACAACTTGAAGTCAGGGATGATGATACCCCCAGAAGTTCTTTTATTATACAGGATGGTTTTCACTATCTTGGGTTTTTTATTTTTCCATATGAAGTTGAGAATTGTTCTCATGGGAGATCTTTCCATCTTTTGATATCTTCAATTTCTTTCTTCAGAGGCTTGAGGTTCTTGTTGTATAGGTCTGTCACTTGCTTGGTTAGAGTTACACCAAAATGTTTTATATTGTTTGAGGCTATTGTGAAGGGTGCTGTTTCCCTAATGTCTTTCTTGGCCCATCTATTGTTTGTATAAAGAAGGGCTATTGATTTTTTAAAGTTAATTTTGTATCTAACCACTTTGCTTAAGATGTTTATCAGCTGGAGGAGTTCTCTGGTAGAATTTTGAGGGTCACTTATGTATACTAACATATCTTCAAATAGGAATAATTTGACTTCTTCCTTTCTAATTTGTATCCCCTTGAACTCCTTTAGTTGTCTTATTTCTCTGGCTAGAACTTCTTGTACTATATTGAAGAGATATGGGGACAGTGGACAGCCTTGCCTTATGTATGACTTTAGTAGAATTACTTTAATTTTCTCTCCATTTAAATTGATGTTGGCTACCAGCTTCCTGTATATTGCCTTTATTATTTTTAGGTATCATCCTACCTAAATAATTTTTAGGTATCGTCCTTGTATACCTGATCTCTCCAAGACTTTTAGCATGAAAGCGTGTGGGATTTTGTGGAAGACTTTTTCAGTGTCTAATGAGATGATTATGTGATTTTTTTTCTTTAGTTTGTTTATATGGTTGATCACACTTATGGATTTTCATATATTGAACCATTCCTGCATTACTGGGATGAAGCTTACTTGATCAGGTGGATGATATTTCTGATGTGTTCTTGGATTTGGTTTATGAATATTTTATTGAGTATTCTCTGCTAAAACCACCTGGCCCTGGATTTTTTTTTTTTTTTTTTTTTTGGTTGGGAGACTTTTGATGACTGCTTCTACTTCCTTGGGGGTTATAGGATTATTTAAATTGTTTACATGATCCTGATTTAACTTTGATAAGTGGAATCTATCAAGAAAATTGTCCATTTTGTTTAGATTTTCCAATTTTGTGGAGTAGTCTTTTGAAAGAAGATCTTATGATTCTTTGGATTTCCTCAGTGTCTGTTGCAATAGCCCCCTTTTCATTTCATTTTGCTAATTTGGATACTGTCTCATTGCCTTTTGGTTAGGTTTGGCTAAGGGTTTTTCTATCTTGTTGATTTTTCTCAAAGAACCAGATCTTGGTTTCATTGATTCTTTGTATTGTTCTCTTTGCTTCTAAGTTATTGATTTCAGCTCTGAGTTTGATTATTTCCTGCCATCTACTCTTCTCGAGTGTGCTTACTTCTTTATTCTAGAGCTTTTAGGTGTGCTTTTAAATTGCTAATATGAGATCTTTCCAATTTCTTTATGAAGGTGCTTAGTGCTATGAACTTTCCTCTTAGCACTGCTGTCATTATGGCCCATAAGTTTGGATAAGTTGTGCCTTCATTTTCACTGAATTCCAGGAAGTGTTTAATTTCTTTATTTATTTCTTCCCTGACACACTGGTTATTGAGTAGAGAGATGTTCAATTTCCACGAGTTTGTAGGCTTTCTGTTGTTCCTGTTATTGAAGTCCCATTAATCCATGGTGGTCTGATAAGATACAAGGGGTTATTTTGACTTTCTTGTATTGGTTGAGGCTTGCTTTGTGACCGATTATATACCAATATTTCCAAAATTGACCATATTGGTTCCATGAGGTACTTAAAAGAAGGTATATTCTTTTGTGTTTTGACAAAGTGTTCTGTAGCTATCTGTTAGTTCTATTTGATTCATGATGTCTGTTGGTTTCATTATTTCTCTGTTTTGATGATCTGTCCATTAGTGAAAGTGGGATGTTGAAGTCTCCCACTATTAATGTGTGGGGTTCAATGTGGTATTTAAGTTTAAGTAATGTTTCTTTTACAAATGAGGGTGCCTTTGCATTTGGGGCATAAATGTTCAAAATTGAGATGTCATCTTGGTGAATTTTTCCCTTGATGAGTATGAAGTGTCCTTCCCTGTCTATTTTGATTAATTTTGGTTGAAAGTCTATTTTATAAGATACAAGAATGGCTACTCCAGTTTGCTTCTTGGGTCTGTTTGCTTGGACAACCTTTTTTTCCAGACCTTTGCTCTGAGATAATGTCTATCTTTGTTGCTGAGGTGTGTTTCTTGTATGAAGCAGAATGATGGATTCTGTTTTTGCATCTACTCTGTTAGCCTGTGTCTTTTTATTGGGGAATTGATTCCATTAATGATGAGAGATATTAGTGACCAATGATTGTTAATTTCTGTTATTTTGATATTGGCAGTGGTAGAGTGTGTGTGTGTGTGTGTGTGTGTGTGTGTGTGTGTGTGTGTGTTTCGCTTCTTTTGGTTTTGGGGTTACTTATTTCCTTTGTTTTTCTGGATGTAGTTAGCCTCCTTGGGTTGGAGTTTTACTTCTAGTATCTTCTGTAGGGCTGGATTTGTGCATAGATATTGTTTAAATTTGGTTTTGTTATGGACTATCTTGTTTTCTCCATCTATGATGATTAAAAGTTTTGTTGGGTATAGTAGTCTGGGTTGATATCTGTGGTCTTTTAGGGTCTGCAACATATCTGCCTAGGCTCTTTTGGTTTCTAGAGTCACTGTTGAGAAGTCAGCTGTAATTCTGATAGGCTTGCATTTATATGTTACTTGGCCTTTTCCCCTTGCAGCTTTTAATATTCTTTCTTTGTTCTGTACATTTAGTGTTTTGATTATTATGTGGCAGGAGAAATTTCTTTTTTGGTCCAATCTATTTGGGGTTCTGTAAGTTTCTTGTATGTTTATAGGCATCTCTTTCTTTAGGTTGGGAAAGTTTTCTTCTATGATTTTGTTGAAAACATTTTCTGGGCCTTAAAGCTGGGTGTCTTCTCCTTCTATTCTTATTATCCTTAGGTTTGGTCTTTTCACAGTGTTCCAGATTTCTTGAATTTTTTGTGTCAGGAACTTTTTAGATTTAACTTTTTCTTTGTCCAATGTATCAATTTCTTCAATTGTATCTTCTGGGCCTGACATTCTGTCTTTCCTTTCTTGTATTCTGTTGGTGATGCTTGTGTCTGTAGTTCCTGTTCTCTTCCTTATGTTTTCTATCTCCAGGGTTCCCTCAGTTTATGGGTATTTTTAAAAATTATTATTGTTTCTATTTCCATTTTCAGGTCTTGGACAGTTTTATTCATTTCCTTCACTTGTTTGATTGCATTTTCCTGTATTTCTTTAAGGAATTTATTCATTTCCTTCTTTAAGCCCTCTATCATATTTATATGGTTGTTTAATGTCGTTTTCTTGTGCATCAGTTGTGTTAGGATATCCAGGGATTGCTGTAGTAAGATAGCTGTATTCTGAAGGTGCCATATTGCCCTGGCTCTTCTTGGTTGTGTTTTTACACTGGCCTTTAGCCATCTGGTGGCCCCTGGCTGTTCCTTGTGCAGCAGGCCTGGATATTCATGGTCCACCAGGCCTGGACGTTCCCGATGCACTGGTGGAAGGTAGTGGAGCAGGGTCTGGACAATGGAGCTCAGGGGGGCACCACAAAGCTCAGGGCAGTTAGGCATGCCCCTGGGGCTGGGCAGGCAGGGGATTTGTTGGGGTGGGGAGGAGGGAGAAGAAAGTATCTAACCTGGATGTTCTTAGTGTAGCAGGCTTGGTGACCACCTGTGGAGCAGGGTCCAGATAATGGCACCGGAGGACAGCACTCAGCTCAGTGCAGTTAGGTGTGCCCCACAGGACTCAGTGAACAGGGAGTGAGTATCCCTCACAGGGAGTGAAGGGTATCTAACCTGGATATTCCTGGTGCAGCTGGCTGTAACAGAATATTTTTATTTAACAACACTTATTCTTATTAATACTTAACAAACCTCTATAAAATACCTAAATATTATATCATAAAATCTATAATCTAAGAGTACCCTAATACCTAAGAACACTCTAACACCTATCTAAAAACACTTAACTAACACCATTTTAACTTTCTTAAAAGGATATTCATGTTCTTAGCATAGGTCGGTTCAGGATAACTAGTTTACGGCAGTCCCGGAAAGCAGTCCCTTTCAAAGCTTAGTGTGTTGGGCCTACTTTGCAAGTTCGCAGTGCCAGTTTATTTCCACCACCAAATTGTGGCCAATTTATAAAGTCAGTCTATTCCAGCTGCCAAACTGAGGCCAGCTTTGTTCATCAGCTGAAACTCGCCTCTAAAGGTCTCCTTGACCCGGCCAAACCTCACGGCCAAAGGCCTCTCTGAGTGGCTTCCGAACTCCGCTAGCCTCGGTCACTTTTCCGGTGTTCTGGGCCCAAGACATACGCCTTTAAAGAACTCTGTCTCAGTATGTTTTACACTAGGCCTCTGCTTTAGGCTATGGCAGTCTAAGTTCTGTTAATGGCATACGTACCTTGCTGTGCACTTATTCAACGTGACTTTTCAGTTGATGAGGGCAGGAGAGAGAGACGGTGTGGAATTCTCATCTTATGTATCGCGTTATCTCGCGATACTTGGTGGTCTCAAGGGTCCACGAGATTTCTCGCAACGTCCAACAGTCCCATTGCTTCTCACGATAACTGACGTCATCTGCATGGCTTGCGCAGTTTCTAAGTCATGCCCCTTCAACAAGGCATATTGTCCGGCCACAACTGGCTTTTTGTCCTTATCAGTAAACCTCAGGGATGCCAAGCTCCCTACTTATGTGCTGCCAGATGCTAATCTGAACTGCTTACTAATTTCACTAATAAAGATTTAACTTCTACCACAGCTGACCTGTGAACATCAGTGGAGCAGTGACCTGACAATGAAGCTAGGGCAGATAGCACTCAGTTCGGGGAAGTTGGGCATGCCCCAGGGGACTTGGCAGGTAGGGGATTTGGGTGGGGAGGAAGATATCTAACCTGGATGTTCCTGGTGTAGCAGGCCTGGTGGCCACTGGTGGAACAGAGTCTGGAAAATGGCACTCAGGGGACAGCACCCTTCTCCTTAATTATTTTCAAATTGAACAAAGTAATACTTTCCTCATTGGAAAAGGGATAATGAATTATGTTCTCAATTTTCCTTTTTTAAAGCTTAAAGCCCTTGATGCATTTTTGTGTTTGTAGTTCATGATAATCCTTTCTGTCTTTCGGACTGATTGCTGTAGCCCTCAGACTGAATATACGACCTCCATAGGGAAGGGAAGCCTATTCCATGGGAACTTGGGGCCACAGAGGACCTCCTCCCATCTAATTGCCCTTGAAGGTTGTGTGTTGCTCAAGGTGAGCCTGCTCCTCACTGTTACTCATGTGGGAACCTGCTCTAACTGTACTTCCCTCTTCAGGCAGATGAGTTGCCTGTGGGTGGCCTAGCTTGTGAGTAAATACAACTCCTTCATGGAACCTGGCCCACCACCTCAAACCTGTTTTCAGACTGGCTCTGTGACAGAAACTGGAGAGCTAGTAGGAATGGGTAAGAGTTTCCAGAGGGCAGAAAGTGAGGAGCTAGGTGCCCACCAAGCTAAGGGGAATGAGGTCGATGAGTTGGCTCTGTGAGCCTGCCCAGTAGAGGTGGGGACCTCTGTACACAGGGTGGCAGCAGCCTGATCCAGCAGCTGTCTGTGTCTCTGACCCAGTGGTACTTTCTGTTCCTGGTTGTTCCTTCTCTTTGTTTGTTGAATCGTCTCCCACAGGTCATCTCACAAGCTGGCCTCTAACCCACATCACTTTCTGTCTGCCCTGTCTGTTCTCCCATCTTGTTCCTGCTAGTGAGTTTGGTTATTTGACGAAGAATCTCTGAGAAGAGTCCATTTGCTTATCTACCCCAGCCCTCAAATTTCCTCGATGGCACTCCCCTTCCACGGCACTATGAAAGACTCTTTAGAGGAGATTGTCTTTGTGTTCCTGCTCAGCAACTCCAACTTCCAGGTGTGATGAACCTGTTTGCTCTGAGGAGCCATAACCATGCAGTTCCTCTCCCAAGCTTGCATCTGAAGAAGACTCACAGCTTTGTGTCAAGTGGAACAATATCTAAGTGTATGATTCCATGTATCCTTAGAAAGGGAGATACACACACACACACACGTATGCACACATGCATGAACATATACATACATATCACACACTCACATACATACACACCACATCATACACACACATACACATCATACACACACTCATACAGACACACACACACACACACACCATAAACACACACTCACATACATACACACTCATACAGACACACACACACACCATAAACACACACTCACATACATACACACACACAAAGACTTCTCTGAAAGAGAGGGAGACAGACTTGAATTAGAATTTGATAAACAGATCACTTTCTGAATCTAGGAATCTATGACACATGGAGGTTACAATAATACCTACACAAAAGGTGTTTCAGGTTTGAAGTAGGAGAGTGCATGTGACTAGACCAGTGTTTCTGAGAAAGAGGCACCAAGCTCCACTGCTGCGCCTCTGGTGGGAAGACCACCAGAAACTGGTGTAGCAGACCCCAGTGAACACAGCTAAAGGACATCCATTTGCTCTCCAAAAATAAAAAATAAAAAATGTCCTCCATAGAACAGCTTACTCAGGTCTCCTGTCCACGTGCCCTCCCCCATCCCAGTCTCTTCTCACAATGTCTTTGTCTCCAAGCAATTGGGAGATGCCAAGTGTTTGCGAAAGATCCACACCCTGGTTGGAACAGACATTTTCTTAAGTGAGACTGACTCAACGGTGCATATACCACAGCTCAGAACAAATGCTCACTTCTGCCAAATGACTGAGCTCAAGGTGGGTGAGACCAAGGAAACTCTTCCCAATGTCTGGCGAAAGGTATGCTTTTGAGCTTGGGTTCAGAGAAAGCCCATCACTGCAAATGCATCACAATAGGAAGTCTCCAAAAGCCTGCATAAAATTGAGCTTTTATTCCTATAGTCACATTGGAAAAGCCATATGCCAGAATATCTGTGTGTGTGTGTGTCTGTGTGTGTAGGTTATCAGAGAGATGCTCAGCATTAGCATCCACACTGCAAAGTTCTTTATTGTAAGATAGACTCCATAAAACTGAAATATCAATTCAAGAGCACACGTGTCGTTTTATTAAGTTTCCGTCAATAAATTTTAGTGCCTGTGAGAGATCCTGAGATGCTGTTGAAGTCACTGTCTGAAGAACAGCAGCAAAGGGGAACAAACTGCACTGTCCCCTCTTCTGCCTCCCAGTGTCTACTTAAAGGAGGTGATTCTGTCTACTTGTTTCACAGTTGCCATCGGCAAGAGACATATTTCTCTATATAATGGTTAGCTGGTTATGGATGTAATGCCACCAGATTGGCAAACCAAGATTTGAGCCTTTTTGAAAGATCACCTGTTATGTGTTGTCGCCTTAAGGGTGGAACAGTGACTGACACGGTGACAGTACAGCCACGGGAGCAGGCTGTTGGGGGGGGGGGGGGGAGGTGTTTGCTAGCAAGTGTGGGCAGAAGCAGCTGGCTCCTTCCGCGAAGCAGGGAGTTCTGAAGGTTCTGCCCCACTGGGGTTGGGAAAGAAGCAGCCAGGGCTGGGGGGAGGGGCTTCAACCCAGATGCTCCGCCCACCACAGATAACACAGATAAGCGCCTAGAGCCCGGGCTTGCACGTCTTCTGGCTTCTGGTTACATGGTTTAAGGCTCTTCTCTTACTCTCCCACAAATTCTGAGTTAAGTAATATCTCTAACAATCATCTTATTTTTTTTCACTTAAAACAATTCCAGGTCTTAGCCGGGCGGTGGTGGTGGACGCCTTTAATTCCAGCACTTGGGAGGCAGAGGCAGGAGGATCTCTGTGAGTTCGAGGCCAGCCTGGTCTACAAAAGTGAGACCAGGACAGCCAGAGCTGTTACACAGAGAAACCCTGTCTCGAAAAACCAAAAAAAAAAAAAACAATTCCAGGTCTTCTCCTAGTCTCTCTGCATAGCCAAGTCATCATTAAAAATAACTCAGTGAGTTATATGATCAGGCATTGACGGCCTCGTACATTAGGAGACAAGAGGAGAAGTGGAATCAACTGTGGGTGTATCTGTAAATTCAGAGACTAAATTCACACTCTCAGTTCATGACATTAGCTACCTCTGTGGGAGAGCGGAGGGGAAGGCGGTGCTTGTGGACTCTTGTCATTTTCCTCATAATTGACTTGCGTGTTTTATAAGGCAAATGGTTTCCGAGGCTGTTTATGCTTAAAATAGCAAAATGAAACACAGGAAAAAGAAAATGGCCTTAAGTAACAAATAGAGAACAGTACTCTCCAGCTTATTATTGGCTCTTTTGCATTCAGCCATGTTGGAAGCATCACCTACAAACTTAGCCCAGTGGCTCTCAACCTTCCTAATACTGCGACCCTTTAATACAGTTCCTCATGTGGTACCCAACCATAGTTATTTTTGTTGCTACTTCATAGCTGTAAGCTTGCTACTGTTATAAGTTATAATTTACATATCTGTGTTTTCTGATGGTCTTAGGCGACCCTGTGAAAGGGTCCTTAGACCCCCAAAGGGGTCGCAACCCACATGTTGAGAACCCCTGCTTTAGATGAGGTCAACAAAGAGGGACCTGGATGTTCTCAGTGACCAGAGAAGGAGATACACAAACAGGTGAGTAAGTAACACAAACTGTGTAAGGGCAAAGACATTTTATGGAAAGCCCTGGAAGGGTCCTCGTAACACACCCTGGCAAGAACAGGACACAGCCATATTTTCTCTGAGGAAAAGCTGACATACTTGGAGTCTGGAAGAATAGTTAAGAGAGGACAAAAAGCAACTCGTCCTCATACAGATCCCTTAACAAGTAGGGGTGGGGCTATCTCAGTCATGGACTTTGTTACCTGTTAGTGGGACACTTTACCATAGTGGAGCTGCCATGCCGGGCCCAGAGCAAGAGGAAGCTCTTAGCCCTCATGTGACTGATGAACTGAGTGGGGCTGATATGTGCCCCCCCACACCAGAGGACTAGGATAGGTAGGAGAGGGTGTAGAGAGTGGAAGGGAGGGACAGAGAGGGGAGAAAGGAGGAGGCTGTGATCTAGATGTAACTTGAAATAATAAATAAATGTATTTTTTTAAATGCAAAAAAAGAAAGAAATTGCGTGTGGATTTCCATGAAGTGGGACCTTAGTTACCATTCCCTTCCAGCTCATCCTCACCAAAGTATCTTTTACCTAATGTTCGAGCAAGACAATCTTTTGAAGCAGAAACTATGAAAAACTGGAAGCACAATGAGAAGAGTTAATCAAAGTCTAAACAGCCACAGGGAGGCAAAGGCAGGTCCTAAAGCCCTACAGCTGCTCCTCTCACCGGGAATCATTCGGACACCAGGAGGCTTCCTTGGGACGCCAATACCACTAGACAGCAACCACCTTTTCCAGGGCAGTGTGTGGGCGTTCACAAAGAAAAATAATTTTTTTTTTGTATTGTGTCCTAAACTGTGGAAGGTGTTTACCAAAAATAGCAGAGAAAGGAGCTCTCCAAAGAGACATGTTTATTCCAGAAGGGACATTAGAGTTTTAATCTAGGATATGTGTCGAATGACAGGGAGGAGGCATATCCAGAGAGAGTGAAGCAACGAAAACCTTTTCGAGGGTGGAGGAAGGTTACATAAGTTGTTTTGAAACAAGTACCCTTGTCTAAAAGAATCAGTAACAAGCCCAAAGTTGAATAGGCAGTTGCTGGGCAGATGTCCCTGTGGAATATTCTTTGTGTAAGGTGGGAACGGCCTTTATGCAACATTGTGGTTTTTGCTGATTCCTTAAAGCAGTCTTAAATCGTAGGCATGTATGCACTGGAACTGATGTTTTATGCTCCTCCATTCTACTAAGGTTGGGAGTAAGTAACTCCATTTTGATCCTGATATCTTTCACAGGGCTGCAAAGAGTCCCAACTGGATTGATTTGCAATTGGATTTGTGAATCAGCCAAGGCTTGCCATTCATATCCTACACCCCACCCCTGTTACTCCCCACCCACTTTCTCATTATTGGCTACTCTACACCCTTTCTGAATGTCCCCCCTCAGTATCTCCCAGTGGACAGCTAACGGAGCTTTCACATTGACCTTCAAAATCTCTAGTTGAGTATTTGGACCTTTCCCCTGACCCAGGTCCATTCTTTGACACTGCCAATTGGACCTTTCTCGGTTTGGCCAAGTGTCAGAGGCAATCTGCTAACTTTAGCCTGCTAACAATAGGATGGATGATGGTCTGATGAGCTGCCGCCTTCATGCCAGGGCTTCCTGTTTCTGTCAAGTCTCCAGGGTGAACGATCTCCTGCCCCAAAGAGAAACACCAGTGAATGAGAGATTTGACTTCAGTATGCCCGCCTCAGCCATATTTTTCAAAATGAATTGCTGGGTCGAATGTCTGTTACTGTTGGTAGTCCAGGCAAGTTAACCATCTGTGATCATGTCCCCTCTATTCCGAATATGCCACAAGGACAGCTCGCAGCACAGGCCCTGCGGAAGCGGATGGAGCTCAAGGGAAGTCACTTCTTCAATAAATACTTAGTGAATGCCAGTTGTGAGCATGACATTCAGTTCTGGGACACGAAGGTGATACTTGGGACTTTCTCCCTTTTGGGGTGCAGGGAAAAGAACAGTGTGAGACAAAAGCTCTGTTGTTTTTGAAGAATGTAGGTTCAAGTAAAAACACAAAATACAAAGCTTAGGCATAAACTCCCTAATCCAGGTACAAAAGCACCAGGCTTTCTATACTGCAGCAACAGTCCAGCCCTCTGCAGTTCATGGACCAAATCCAGGCTCCTGGTAGTAGAATTGCCTTGTGTTTGAAGAGAAAAAAATTTTCATTTGTCTATTTCATTTTTTTTGCCTCCCCTAGTTTTCTATTTTATTATGAAACATGTGAATATTATGAATGACAATACAACAAATATCTTTAAGTCACACCACCAGAATCCAGTGACTGCTAACCTTCTTAACATATTTATTTCATTTCTGTTTTTAATAAGAAAACAAAGATGACAGATGGGAGTCATAGGCCCTTCGAATCTTTGAGCCTTCTTATTTTATTTCCACATTGTTTCCCCATCTCATTCCCAAAGATCACTCCCATCTACAGATGTCTCGTCTCCTTCGTGTTTATATTTTTGATTCTTTTATTGCATCTGGGTGCTCCAGTACAATATATATATATATATATATATATATATAGGTATGTAACCTATGGTTTGCTTTTAGGATTTATACAAATGCATTAACATTGTAAGGTTTTTTTTCCCCAAAAGTGTTTTTTCAATCAACATTTAGCTGCTTTATGATTTCTGTTCATTTGATAAATCTCAATTTGCTTGAAGATTAAGATATAAATTAATCTTTCAAGACTCCAAGGGACTACTCTTTCTCAAGGTTCTCCTCAGGTGTTCACATGTGGCATTTTTTAATGGTCTTAGAGCACCTCTGTTAGGTTTTCTTGCAACATTTCGTTGTTGTCAGGCAAGGAACCACCATGGGCATCTGATTGGTTGTCAAGGACTGTCACTGCCTATGAACTGTCTTCACAAAGGACACTGAGATTGTCTTTGATACCCAATGTCTAACCCAGTATTCGGCTTATGGAAGTATGTCCATAAATATATACTCCATTAACAAAATATATAAGTATATCTTTCTGTGGATCTCTGTGACTACATAGTTAAGTCTAAAACAGAGGAATTGGAGTATTCTGTATCTCTCCCAGCCACCCCCCCAAAAAAAAGTTTTAAAACTGAAAGGAAAAGAAAAGAAAGGTTTGCTTTCATAGCCCTAAACTAAGTTTTGTGAAAAGCGCCTGCACCATTGCTGGTCCTGAGGAGAGCGCATCAAAGGCTCCTTGCCTAGCGCCACAGTGCCCTGTGGATCACCACAGACTGTAAGATGAAGGTGGCTCAGCTGGACCTCTGCCCCTCAGCCTTCCCACCTTGCTTGTAGCCTCCTCATCTCCTGAAGGGGACAGTACTAGCACCTCTGTGGGTCTCAGCAACAGACTGGGCTGGGCTGGGCCGGGTGCTCGCCAGTCGCTGCACCAAAGGCCTCTTGGAAGCCAAACTGGACTCCAGGCCCCGTGCCACCAAGACCCTGGCAAGAGGGCCAGAAACAGCTGTCTGGGCCACCCTTTGGCCAGAGTCGTGATACCGGTGACCTGCTCTCCTGACTGGCAGTCCTTATCACACAGCACAGCCATCACTGTGCCCTTCAGTTCCCAAAGCCCAGTCAAGCAGCCCAAGGGACGAGTTCTTGCCTTCAGTTTCTCAGTGGTTGGCCTCACTTGAGGAATTCCACCTTCTTCTCCCCACTTTCCTTCCCTCTGTCTGCTGTCCCGAAGTTGATACTGCTGGGGGCCGTTGCTCGCTGGGGACAAAACAAATCGAAGGAGTCTCAGAGGAACCTCACCAAGGGCACAAGAGGCTCTTTCAGATTAGGAAAACTGAAGTGGACCATTTATTAGTCATGTGTCTGAGAACTAATTTCATGACTAAACACTCAGGTCCTAATTTGTGGCTCTCAATAACTACTTGTGTAATATAGCTTCTTAGACTGCTTCCCTTAGTAACCGAAGATTTTCAGAGATTGGACCAGACGGTGGACCAGGCATGGTGGGTGGCACCTTGGCCTTCTAACCCAAGCACTTCAAAAGGTGGGAGAAGGAAAATTAGGAGTTCCGGGCCAGACTAGATACATGAGACCCTATCTCAAATAGAGCAAAAAATATACATAAAACTTTTTAAAATAAATAAAACGGAGTCCGGTATGATGAGAAACACCTTGGTTTTATAATCTCAGCACTTGGGAGGTAAAGGCAGGAGGTTCTGGGCTAGCCTGGACTGCATGAGACCCTATCTCAAAAATAAAATAAAATAAAAAAAACCCACAAATTTTGTTTAACAAATAAAATGGAGTCAGGTGCAGTGGCTCACATCTGTAATCTCAGGGTATGTTAAAACAGGAGGATTTCTGTGAGTTCAAGGCTAGTCTGATCTGCATAGTGAGTTCCAGGCCAGCCTTAGCTAGATTGTGAGACTGTATCTCAAAACTTAAGCAAACTGATCACTGGAAAACCCCTCATCAAAAGTCCAGTATCTGCTTAGCTAGAAAAAAAAAAAAAACTCACAAAGGACAGGCAGAAAGAAGGGAAAAAAATTCACTTAAAGAAGTAAGATATTTCTGAGAGTAAAATTTGAATCAATAGATAATATCCCATTTTCTTGGTGAAGTGCAAACACATAGGCCAGCCTTAGGAATACTGGAATCCTGCACTGGATGGCGTTGTACTGTGTCCACCACCAGGAATCTGAACCTAGACTTGGGTCTACTCTTTGGCAGACTAATGTGGAGAGAAATCTAAAGAAAAAAAAAGGAAGGTAACCTAAAATGTGAAAAGATCCAAGGTGGTTTAAAAGCCGTAAATGTACCTGAGACAGAAAGGCACGGAGGGCAAGCACTGAACGACAGCGAAAAATGAGTACCGGCAGGTCGACGCACCGACAAAGGGAGGAAGAAATACCACAGAAGTGAAATGTCGGTTCTCTGAAAACAACACAGTTGTTGGTTTTGTTTGCTGATAGTCTTCCCAGAGCAAGTACATTACCTAACAGAGTAGACAAGCAAGCAATGGCTGTTGACTGAATAAAGGAAAAGGTAAGAGAAGGGAACACATAAATGACCACAGGGAGGGAGGGAGGAAGGGTCTGTGTTGTCATCAAAGCTCAGAGTTCAAAGTCAGAGACCTGGGTTCAGGTCTGAGTTTTGTGTCTGGATTTCTTACAGAGTCTGGGGACCTTGGAAGATATATTCACTTATTTCAGTATGTTTTGTAATCCAGCTTTTCTTCATATATAAAAACAGGATATGGTGGCAGACACTTTGCTATGTTTCTCTCATCTTCCAATCACCCTCTAATATTACTCTGTCATTCGGCCTCCTGGCTGCCACTCTGGGACATGTTTCTAGTTTGCTAACTGGCTACCTAGACCCACCCACTGAAGGCCCTAGAACAAAACAGAAAGACCATGGAGGAAGGTACTATTCCACCTCATCTGCTCCCAGTTTCTCAGAGTATCGTTTCCCTTAAAAATCATCTTCAAGCACCTTGGAATAACTTTGCCTCAGGACCCAGCCATACCACTTCTGGGTATACACCCAAAGGACACCTCGCGGAGACATAGGGAAGTCTCCTCATCTATGTTCATAGCAGCCTTATTTGTAATAGCTAGAAACTGGAAACAACCCAGCTGTCCCTCAACTGAAGAATGGATTAAAAAATTGTGGTACATCTATACAATGGAATATTACTCAGCTATAAGAAACAATGAAATCATGCAATTTGCAACCAAATGGATGGATCTAGAGAAGCTCATCCTGAGTGAGCTAACCCAGACTCAGAAGGATGCACATGGCATCTATTCACTTATAGTAGGATTTTAGCTATATCGTACAGGATATCTGTACTACAACCAACACACCAAAAGGAACATGGACATAAATTTTTTTTCATTTCTTTTTCTTTTTCCTTTCCCTTTTTTTCTCTTTCTTCTTCCTCTCTTTTTTTGTTGTTGTTCTTTGTTTTTGTGGGTTTGTGTGTCTGTTGGTCTTTTTTTTAGTTTTCCCCCCGCAGCAAGGAGACACCTTTCACTGGCAGTACTGCCTCGTAGGCCCCCGGTGTATGAAGAGGCTCTTGGCCCTCATATGACTCCTGATCTGTGGTGAGAGACTGTTATGCAGGGACACTCCACCCCAGAGGATCAAGACGGAAGGGTCAGGGGGTAGAGCATGAGAGGGTGGGGCTGGGAAGCGGGAAAAGAGGACAATATGTCAAGGATGTAACCTGTAGCAACAAACAAATAAATTTACTAATTAAAAAAAAGCAGGTAACAACGTTAAAACACTGTAAATAAAATAAAGGACACAGCCGTTCAACCTGGTTTTATGAACCTCCAAGTGTTGAAAAAACATAGAGCTAAGGTAAAATACAGGAGAAATGTGGTGTTAACCCATGCCTTTAACTTCAGCAGAGACGGGAGGAGCACCATAGAGTTAGTGGACTTATAAATTCTAGAGTTACAAGGAAAAGGGTGGTGAGGGTACACACTCTTAATCCCATCATTCAAGAAGAGTACACCCTTAACCCCAACACACTAGAGACAGAAACAGGCAGATCTCAGAGCTCAAGGTCAGCCTGATACAAAACAAACTCTAAATAAAGAAAAACTTCGATCCAGGAGTGGTGGAACACATCTTTAATCCCCTCAGATGGGAACCACAGGTCTCGGATCCCAATAATTAGAATGCAGAGACACACACATAGGATTTGGAAGGACCTAAGTTTAAAAGCTACTTACAAAAGGCCCACTCAATACAAACAAATTGTCCTTCAAGATCTCAAAATATATACACTAAAGCTAGTTTAGCTCCAAAATAACAAAATAATTTCTTCTTTAAACCAGATTGAAAGATAACACTTTATATATTGTCAAAAACCAAATTTGCTTCAGGAGAAATATTACCTACCCCCCCCCCAAAAAAAAGAGGGCGATTGTCCCTGAGTGAGGATTAGGGCAGGGCTCTGTTCTTATCTTTCCAGGAGAATCAAAGCATCCATTCAAGAAACCCAGGGACAACTGGACAACGGAAACCTCAGCAGAAATCAGAATCAGACACCAAAAGAAGACGAGTGACCCAGATGATTCAGCCTGACAGACTCCCTCAATAGCTGTCTCCATCAAAAGCCTACAACCACAACAATTCAATATTGCTAAGACCGTTCAGCTCTACACAATGCCCCAGCCAGAACCTCAGTAAAGCCTGGAAGTTCAGCTTCTGCCTACAAACTCCCTAGGACTTCTAAACAGCTGAGAACAGAAGGACTGAACATAAAAGGATTGTATTAACATTTTTAACCGTTTTTCCATTTTGGTTAGGGCCCCAAACAGGTTTACTACGACCCAAATCAGCAGGAAGTCATTTTAAGAGAGCGTCGTCCCATACCCAGAGGGTGGGGAGGGTGTTTCTCCCCCCCCCCTTTTTTGGTTATTTGAAGGACAACTGAAAACTCTGTTATTTAGGGGAAGAGATTACAAGTTGTTAAATGGTCCTGTTTAATGGGCTTTGGAGGTTAGACCCAGGGTATTCCTTCTTTCCCTTTTCTGTATCCTTCTTTATCTCCTATGTAGGAATGCACGGACTTGAGAAAAATTGAGACATAGACATAGCACAGGAAGGACCAAGAAGAAGGGTCAGATTATTGAATATGCCCTTATACCTTTGTATATTGATACAAAATTAGTAGTATATTTGGCTAAAGTGGTATTGACCATTGTTTATTGTGCAAAAATAAGATTGTATTGGTCTACGTCGGTATTGATATTTGTATATTGATACAAAATTAAGATTATAGTTGGCCACAATGGTATTGACCCTTGTATATGGACGCAATATTAAGATTGTATTGGGCCGCATAGGTATTGATCTTTGTATATTGATACAAAATTAAGAGTATATTTAGCCACATTTGAATAGATCTTTGTATATTGATACAAAATTAAAGGTAACGCTTCCTAATGGTATCGTACCTAGAGATACTTAAAAATGAAATGTGAAGCTCTGGCCTCTTGATAACAACCGTTTTAAACTGTTTAGGATAGTTAAGAAAAACAAACTCCTAGTCATGCATGCATGTCACCTTGTTAGCTACTATGACAGTCTATCACAGATATTCTCTAAGCTACTCAGTAATCAAGTTGTTAAGAGACAAGCAACATTTGCTTATCTAAATACAAGAGATAGATAGGGCATCTTCAAAAACCCCAAGAGGTCTGCAGAATATGGCATTCAAAGATGTGGTCTTAAATTAAGATTTTTTTTTTGATATCGTGACATATCAGCTCCTGACAGCAACCCCTATTCTACTCCAAGTAGAAGATAAGCATCGAAGAATCTCTAGTGTGAGATGGTTGAATTAGTAGCAAGCCTATCTCTTGGCATGTAAAAACTCCTTGCTTCAACTGCAGACAGACTGCTGTCCAAAAAGGACAAAACTTGGTAGCAGGGAAGTTGACAGCCTAGCTCTGCCAACACAGGGTAGGTTAGTCCTTCATAATCCCTGCTCTACAATAAATGTCTGTCAGAGAAACAGCATCAAAAGGCTGAAGACTGATGCTGGAATGTATGGAGAGAAAATGGGAACTGTCCAGGTAGTCACTGGTTTGTCATTTCTTAGTATTGGAAGCTGCAGGCCCTGCACTTCCTATATAATCAGATATATTTATCCTTCTCAGCTCTCTGAGGTGGTTGAAGAATAGACAGCTTGAGTCTCATAGCTAAATTTTGAGTTGTTTAGGAATCAAGAGGGCGTTCTAGATCTAAGAAGATGGTTATAATAGTGATGCAAGTTCATATGAAAGCTAAGTCAGTTATAGAACTTTAAACTCATGGAGATGGTTAGAAGGTAGAAGGTTAAAGTCAGGGGCCAAATATGTATGAACTGGACATTGGGAAGGTATACTGGGCCATTTAACTCTCATAAATGTGGCATATTTAATTCTGCTGTTTTGTATAGAATTTACTGTTATAAGAGAAAGAACCATTTGTTGGATTGAAAAGGGAAGCTGTTGGGGGGGGAAGAGGGTGGAAGGGTGGGACAGGAAGGGGGAATAGGGAAGGGTTTGTGACTGAGATGTAACTTGAAGAAAAAAAAAGTACTTATATTAATAAAAAAAATCATCTTCAAGGAAGCAGCAGTACATACAGGTGTCTCTGTAGCAGCCACTGAACCCAAGTGACAATTTTCCTAACACCCTAAGAGGCAGATTTTTCCACCCCTCTACCTCCTCTAGACCAGCGGTTCTCAACCTGCGGGTCTAATGACCCTTTCACAGGAGTCTCTTAAGACCATCAGCAAACACATATATTTACATTATGATTCATAATAGTAGCAGTGAAAATAATTTTACAGTTGTAGGTAACTGTATTAAAGTGTCGCGACATTAGGAAGGTTGAGAACCACGGTCCTAGACAGTGACCAGCAGGAGCCTTGACTCTCAATGTGCTCTTTTTTTCTGTCTCTAAAGTGTGTGGTTGTTGGCTGGCTTACCTGCTTGTTGTCTTCTTCCTTTCTCTCTCTTTCCGTTTCTGGACAAGGTCTCTTTCTGTAACTAAGGTTGGCCCAGAATCTCAATCCTCCTGCCTCGCACCTATCCCCACAGCACTCAGGAAGCTGAATCAGGAGTGACTTTCTGAGTTTTAATAATTCTCCCATGTTTCTTTTATCCCCCTAGCCTACAGGTCCGTCCCTGCCTATATCTGTTGTCCCTTTGATGCTTACAGCCTCCTTTAATCTTTCAGCTACTGTGCTGGGTAGAGTCTTCTGTTGGCTTGACACAGCTAGAGTCATCTGGCAAAAGGAAACATTAATTGAGAAAATGCTTCTAGCTGATTAACTTGCAGGCAAGTCTCCAAGGCATTTTATTGATTGATGATTGTGGTGTGGGTATGTCCAGCTCACTGTGGGCAGTGCCATCCCCGAGCAGGTGGTCCTGGATGAAAGCAGGGTGAGCAAGCCACGAGGAGCAAGCCAGTAAGCAATATTTCTTCATGGCCTCTGCTTCAGTTCCTGGATCCTGCCTGGTTCCTGCCCTCCTTAGGTTCCTGCCTTGGCTTCCCCTCTATGCTGGATTGTAAAGTGTAATATGAAATAATCTCCTTGTTCAAGTTGCTTTTGGCTATGGTGTTTGTCACAGTGATAGAAAGCAGTAAGACATTTACCTGGTTATTAATTTATTCCTAGTTAATTCTTTCTTGTCTACCTTCCCTTTTGTGCAGTTCCTGTTTGGACTTCCCCTAAACCAGCATGATAACACGTACTCTACAGGAGTCTGAGTCTAGATGGGGAAAATGCTTAGGATAAGACCCAGCTTCAGTGAGAACTCAGTAGATGTTAATTGAACAACATAGAGAACACAAGCACATAGACAGTAAAACTAGAGGTGAAACTGCAACCTTGTTAACAATGATATTTATTAATAACTATAAATTGTTATATTAGACCTGTGGAGCAGCCAGTGGCTGCGAGGGAGGCCAGTAGGCCTGGCTTGACTTAGCTGGCCGCCTGACCTATTCCAGGGATAAAGCCTTGGGCCAAGGATGGCCTTCATCACCCTTGAAACCACAACTCTGTTAACTAATATATTTATTAATAACAACAAACTGTTATATTAGACCAGCAGAGCAGCGAGTGGCCTGGCAGGAGGTCTGCAGGCCTGGCTTGCCTGACTCATCTTAGCTGGAGGTTTGAAACTCACTGCGGCCTTTTCACAATAATTAAACACACCAAGACTTTTTAATGTTTCAAGACTTAGGCCTTAGCTAAGGAGATTCTAAATTGGAACCCAACCAGCCATGTGGCTTGCTGTATCTTTAGGGCTCACAGAGCTCACACCCAGATGTGCTGCTGCTCAAGACCTGGCAGGAAGAGAGCTTCCTCTGTGTGAAACTCAGGGGTCCTTTCTTCATCCCAGGAAGTCCTGCCTTCCTATACTCTTTCTGCCCAGCTAATTGGCCATCAGTGACTTTTATTAATCAACCAGAGAGTGCCTCAGAAGGGGCGGTAACCAGATCTCTGAGCACTGAAATCATCCTCTGAGAACCAATGTATTAGACCTTCCTCCAACATAGAAGTGTCACAGATGGGCTTTCAGATAGGGGTACCTCAATCTTATGACCTTTAGAGACTATGGCAGGTATATTTGGGCGCTCTGCAGGCACAGATCAAGTATTAATGACAGACATCCTGGTATTAAATATGAGATACCATTGGTTGTCACACACATTAATTTTGTGTGTTACTACAGAAATAAAAACATCGCTACTGAGCCGGGCGTGGTGGCGCACGCCTTTAATCCCAGCACTTGGGAGGCAGAGGCAGGCGGATCTCTATGAGTTCGAGGCCAGCCTGGTCTACAAAGCAAGTCCAGTACAGCCAGGGCTGTTACACAGAGAAACCCTGTCTCGAAAAACAAAAAACAAAAAACAAAAAAAACATCGCTACTGATTAAATTATGGAATGTGATTGAATTTGATGGTTATGCTGATGTTAGAGACCTTAGCTGAGGAGATTCTCAACTGGAACCCAACCAAGTAATCCCAACCAGCCATGCAGTTTGCTGTATCTTCAGGGCTCACAGAGCTCACACCCAGATGTTTAAACAAGTGTTGGGAACAAGCAAAAGAAACTTGTTCTAGAACTTGTTTAAAAACAACAACAACAACAACTTTGTTTTCAGACTCCATTTAATTATAGGGGGAAACTAAGTTCAAGGTCCCAGGCCCTAGGGAAGCTGAGGGCTTTCCAATAGCTGAATAGCTTCTGTTGTAAGGAGACAGTTGTCTGAGTCCAGGTTTCTCAAGGACAATCTCTCCATCTTGCCGGCGGGGTCAAACTAAGATCATGTTCCCAGCCCCCCCCCCCCCCCACCCCAACCAACTCCTATCCTGATTGGTGGAAACTCCCTTGCTCGACATCTTATGTCAAAATACGATTGGATGATGCTACAGCCCACCCTGCTCCACCTCTCTTTATGGTTTCAGCCTTTAAATATGCTGTACAACTTCCTTTCAGGGTTGCAGTTCAGCCCCTGAGTCCATTCTTCGGCCCTGATTGATCAGTAACAGCTTGTTTGCAATAAATTTTTGTCAACTGCATTGGCCTGGTGTTTGAATTATGTTGGATTTAAGTGGACCCCATAACAATGTACACTGGGGTTAGTAACTGTGAGGTAACTCTCACAGTTGGTGACACCTAACTAAGTCTCATGTTGTCTTTATCTCTGACACCCCTGGGTCAACATGAATAGCACACACACACATATTAATTAAGGTAAAGAGGATAAAAATGCATTTTTCATCCCTGTCTGGGCCTGACTTGGGAGTGACTGAGGAAACAACTGGTGATTGACACCATTTGGCTTAGACTGCCTGTTTTAGCCATAAGCCTACCTCTGTCACGCATCAAATTTGGCCTCGTAGTTTTCTGAGCAAATTAAGCAGCACACAGACCCCAAGACAACCCAAAGTTTGCTTTTTTGCTTAAAGGAAGAACAGAAAACAAGGTGGAAAGTTTCCTTGCTTTGTTAACATGGCTGGTGGCCTGAGCTAAAATTATACTATGCTCAAAGGACTCTTCAGGCCTTTGTGCGCCAGACTGAAGCTTTGGTCCAAGTATGTTTCTGGAGTATGGTTACAGTAAGAAAAACAAGGGATGTAAAAATAACATCTTCTGACTCAACACACTTTCTGCCCAAAATAAGTTCTTATGGTGCCTGGCTCTGCCCAGCATGGATCACCTTGGGAAGCCAGCCTAGGGTGGCTCCACAGCATGCAAATTGGGGAACGTGCTGGGCTCAGTACCAAGTCACAGACCACAAAAAACAAACAACTGAAAAAGAAAGAAAAGAGAAGTTGGTGAGTCGGTGAGGCAGAAAAAAGGGGATAAGGAAGAAAGATGGGTATGAGAGTGAGACCAATTGACTACTGACCTGAAGGTTGAAGATGGAATGCAAACTCTTTTGAAGAGCAGGGTCTTCTTTAATGTCACATGACCATCACTTGGCGAGAGATGCAGCCTGTCCCCTCGGATCCCCCAACACACACTTGTCTGAGCTCAGCCCCTGACAGAAGAGTAAATCAATGTTCCATCTCCAGCTCACCATAGCCTACTTTTAAATCACAGTCCTGGAAATCAGGCACCAGAGGACTAGCAAGGCTGTGAGCAGGGGCCAAGTGCAGGGGGACTGGTTGCCTCACCAGAACCAATATTCGAAGTCATATGGATTTTTAAAAGCCAGTTGGCATGGAAACTAGTCAAATTCAGATCAACCACGGTGGAAGTATTCAAACACAAAAATCAGCTGACATGACATATACTGGCCTTCCTTCTCCTTCCATGATGCTGATTTTTAAGCGTTAACTACTACACTGTAGTCAAGATGATCCATGGAAGGTGAGGGGACAACTTAGACAAATGGTCACATTAGCAAAAGCCACACAAACCCTGTGCAAAGAGACAGGGAACTGTGTCCCCTCTGGTCCTGTGAAGAGAAATGACATCCCATTTTTGTCCCATGCCTAAAGACTCCCTAAAGCCGAGCCCCCGTATACCATGGTGAAGGATCAGGTAGGATATTTGGCTGGCCAGGCCATCTGGTCACTGCTGGTCCTGTCCACTTCCTCCTCTGCGATACAGCAAGAGCCATAGTCAGGGCAAAGCTGGTGGGCATGGCCAGGTTTCAATAGAATGTTATTTATGGACACCAAAGTTTGAATTTCTTGCCATTTGCATATGCCACAAAATAGCCTTCTTTTGATCATCTTGCAAGCATTTATAAATGTAAAAACTATTCTGAGCTCCTACGTAGAGGCCTGTATTTGGTCTGTAGGCCACAGTTTTACTAAAGTGTTGAAGTATAGTATATTGAATGATGTCAAAGGAGAAAAGAAGGCCCCAAGTCTCCATCAGCCACACTAGCAACTCTGATTATTGAGTAGTTTATTCAACGAGTGCGGTACTAAGAACTGTATACACATTAGCTCATCTAACATTTCAAGTGATACCAAGATGAGGCTTAGAAAAGAAAAAATCGGGTTGAGGTTAGAACATAGTAGAGCTCCCTGGGGGCTGGTTGAATTTTGGCTGTGCTCTTAGCCCATGCCAGTCTTGTCTGAAATCCCCAGTCTTGTTTTTAGGGAATAATCTTCAACATTTGTTTCAATCAACTTAAGTTTATCTAATTTATCCCTTGCTGGCACCTAGTCTCTTCCCTTGCATTCTCCGGAAAGCCATGGTCTGTGACTTTTAGAACCTAAAGGCATCTAGCAAGCTTAACCTAGAAAACCAGTAAGATGAGCTAAGGCATATCTACAAACTTTACCTCAAAAAAACAAAACCTAAAACTCTATAAAGATGTGGGTTGAGCAGCGCTTGCAATTTTCTTTTCCCTCCCATATCAAGCTAAACAAACGCACCTGTTGTGAGAATCTAGACAGTCTCTCCCAGCGGGTCTCAACCTGTGGGTCTTGACCCCTACAGGGGTCAAATATCAGCTATCCTGCATATTAGATATTTACATTACGATTCAGAACAGTAGCAAAATTACAGTTATGAAGTAGCAATGAAATAATGTTATGGTTGCGGGAAGTCATACAGCATGAGGAATTGTATTTCTTAAAGGGTTGCAACATGAAGAAGGTTGAGAACCACTGCATAGAGCTCTCATTAAGGGCACATTCAGTCTCGGCTAGAGTGAACTTCAGCTTTATGCTTGACTGACAGAAGGCCAAGTTCAAACCAATGAAGTGACAGGAAGAAGCTAGGAGCCCTGCATCTCTACACTTTTGAAAATAAAAGATAGAAGATTAACTCTCTAGAGAACACATGATTCCTGACTGAAAAACCTACTTACACTTTATACATATGCATGCAAGCATATGTTTATGGTGGTAATATCTAGGCTATTGAAATGAAAAGAAAACACAAATTATGACTTCATTATTCCTAGGAAATTGTTGTAATTTCTATAAGTATCTTAGAACTACTTTAGTGGGAAAAAAATGAAGCATAAATGTTAATATTGTTAGATACAAATGGGATAAATGATTAACCAAAAAACTTTAGATGCATAACACATAGTATGATTAAACAGGTTTTAAAGAAGAATGCCGACAGGTTTGTTTAGCTGGAATTGTAAGATAAATGAGAGTGGCCGGTGACCTCAATGCCATTCAGTGGCAGTCTGACAATGGCTTTCCTATTGAAGCTGGCCCTGACCACATACATTCCTTCACTGGGCCAGCTATCTTACTCAGCTTGGAAATAAATCTGTCCCTCCCTGCCAGTCAAACCAGAACCCCAGGCACGCATTTAAAGGGAAGTTTAGCTCAACCTTGTAGACCGGAATAAACATTCACCAGCTTAGAAAAAAGTTGATTTGTCACTGAAAGGGGAGCCCAGATCTTTGCATAATAAAGTGCTTCATCTCCTTAACTTGAGAGAGACCGAGCTGCTGGTGACAGAATTCTGTGTCAGAGGGCAGGGATCAAGACTGACATTCCTCAGACAGGGTTAAATGACATGGGTGTCCAGATAGCAGTTTAAAATTTTTCTTTTAGTTTTTGAGATTATGATGTATTTATATCTTTTCTCACTACCCTTTTTTCCCTCCAAACCTTCCCATATATCCTCCTTGCTCTCTTTCAAATTCATGGCCTCTTTTTTCCATTAATTGTATATATCAACACATAAGAAAAATTTTATCATATGTATGACACACACATATATGCATATACATATATACATATATGTATATGTACACATATACACACATACACACACACACACAACATTCCCTGAGCCTTGGGGACAGAAGTTGTTTTGTACATGTATCTGCTGGAACAGGACACCACAACTGCATTTTGTTTAGTTATGGTTTTCTGTAATGGTTTCTTTCTGTTGCACCCCTTAATGAGGGGTGAGGGCTACACTTAACTGTGGGTGTAAGGACAAATATTTAGACTGTACTTAGGGATCATGCTAGTTTTAGTAAAATAGCGGTTGTAGGTTCTTCTCCATGAACTATTTCTCTGGGCAGTTGACTAGGTTTGCAGGACCAGGTATGGTTTCCTTTCCTTCTTTGCGATCAGGTCTTAAGTCATAGAGCTGCTGGTTACAGCCAAGTATGCATGCCACTGCACCCTTTGAGATATCATGCTATGATGGTCATTGTTACGGTTCATAGGTGTCGTAGCTGGGTAGGACTGTTGCTTCCCTGGTTTGGGGGCTTGTATGGCACCTTCTGGTACTGTATTAATTAATGTTAATGGTGCCTTCTAGTCTTCATGGAGGAGATCAATTCTATCTCAGGGTCCTCTGGGCCTTGTGTCTAAGATACATGATGTCTTCAGCAAGGACTTATTTTTCACCTCTGAGGGTTACCACGGGCAATGGCAATAGCCAATAGCCAATTATGTTTTTCTGAAATAGTCATAAGGAACCATACTGTTATCTAGTTTAAAATACCCATAATACACATAAGTCAGCATATAAATATACATATATAGTTTAAGTTAAACTTTTCCATCTGAGCTGACAATGCTCTCTCCAAGGCCATCTAACAAGAACCCCAGCACCAGGCATGAGAAGTCCTCTTTTCAGCTGGTAGGCAGACAACTTTTTAATGTAAGTTGATATAATTGAGAGGAATTATGACAACTTATAGAAAAGGCTTTTAAAAAAAAGTCTTTGCTAAGTCAAAGAAAGTCTCACCCTTAGGATGTTTTCCCAAGCAAATAGTTGAAAAACTAGACTAAAATGAACAAACAGGATGCTAATTAGTAGAAAATTGGAGCTGACTAAAGTAACTAGCAATGGGAATTCTGATAAATAAATATAGTACAGTACACAATGAAAACCATGAGGCCATTATGTAGAATGATTGATCTGTATTCACGGATATAGACGAATACATATCTGTATTTTGCTAAGTGGAGAAAAATATCTCTGTCCTCTCATACTATTTATAGAAGTGAAAGGTGTGTGTGTGTGTGTGTGTGTGTGTGTGTGTCCATATGTCTATCCATGTGCACGTCTATTATCAGAGGTTCTCAGGGACTGGAATTTTCAAGTCAATTCTACCTTTTTGAGGATTTTATTTCCCCCCAATATGCACACACTCATACATATATTTATTTCAGAAACATACATTTATAAAGAAACGGCAAAAGAATGTTACCAAATTTTGTAACTTATTAGACCAGTTTGTATCTAATAAGTCAATGTGTTTACCATTAAAATTCATGTAATTCTATATTACTATGGTAAAATTTAATTTCAGGGCATTATGGTCAGGGTGGTCCGAGAGTGGATCACAATCTAAAGTGGTATGGCATTATTTTTAATACTTTATCAGAATATTTTTCAGGCCTGCCTAAATAGTCCTTTGGTATTCAAAACGCATTGCCCTCTGGAAGTATGTGCTGCTGACAAATGGGCTTCTTGAGTTGTGGCAGGCTCGACCTCTGTTCCAAGTTGGAGTAGTTCAGTGCACTCCATCCTATCCAGCCCCCACCGTTTCCTCCTCCTGGCTTTCCCAGGCTGTGCTGGCTTTCAGAATGTACAGTTCCCAAAATATATTCTGGATGCTCTTGGGCCATGGTAATCCCATGGATTTACACTGGAGAGTTTGGTCTTGGTTATCCCTCACTCAGAAAACATGTATGGCACCGTGACAAGGCTCAGCATCGTACCGGTGTGCTGTGGCTTCTCTGTGATGGGGCATCACCTGGAGAGTCAAAGATCTGGAAATTGTCTGAGCAGTGGCAGTCCTGTAACAGAATCAGTGCTAGGGACGACCAAAGGGTCTGACACCAGCACAGACAGCCAGAGGCCATAGCTGCACTCCTGTGAACTAAAAGCAGGAGTCACGTGGTCCTTTCTGCATGACCGGCAGACCAGGGCCTGCCCAGATGCCCCATTTGGACCATTAAACAAGTGACTTGTGTATTCACCATGAGGCAGAAACAGATCTTTCCCAAGAACTTGTGGCCTTCTTGGTCACAGCAGACTGACAGGGATGGCACCCGTTGCCAAATTCCCCAGTAAACCGGACAGAAGCAGACACTGGGCACTCAGCGTCTGCAGACAGCTGCCATGGGAAATGTAGAGCAAAGGTCATCAGGAGGGAGAAACAAGCTTCTGGTGTTCCAAAACACCTCTGCAAGCCATGGAGCCTAAGGATCACACAAGGACATGGCTACCCAGACAGCCAAGCTCAGTGCCATAAACAGGAGACAAGATCTGGAATATGAGTTTGGGTTTGTTGTTGTTGGTCGTTTTGTTTCCTGTTAACATTCTGTTTGGTGACATCATGGGTCTTTGCAATTTTACTCATAAGTTAAATTTTAGATAAACTAATTTGTTTTATCACTACCATCAACTCTATTCTCATTTTACCCTAGATAACCATTTTAGTATATTGAGTTGTGGATCTTTCTATTTGGGTGTGTTGGGGAAGGTCTAATAAATGCTGATTTCAATGCTGAGAGCTGGTTACCACCCCTTCTGAGACATTCTCTGATTGATTGAATAAATGCTGAGGCCTGAGATTGGACAAAGATAGAGATTGGTGAGACTAAGGTGTGCAGGCTTCTGAGGCAGAGAGGTTGATGGGTAGGACAAGCCTCCACCAAATGAAACACAGAAGCCTCCAGTAGCCAGAAGCAGTCTCAAGAAGAAGCCTCCAGTAGATGAAGCAGAAGAATCCTCTAGCAGAACAAAGAGAAGCCTCGAAGAGAAGAAATAAAGAGCAGGAAGGAAGACACATGCTGTGGGTTAGAGAAAAGAACGTCATTCCAAGTGGCCTGGAACATCGGCATAGTATGGAGCAAACCAGCCAGGAGACGTATGTCTATTATATGGGCTTTATTCAGAAACAGAATTAAGAGCTAGCTTAGATGGGCCAAGATTGCTCAATTCAGGCCAAGGCTTGTTAAAATCCACATGGTGTCTGTGTGCTCATTTATAATGGCTGGTTAAGGATTAACAGCCGCCAATCAACTAACAATAATGTAAATACTGTTAAAACAATTGAATTAATTATTTCTAAAGGTGTGTTTTAACAAAACACACAATGTTTTTGTGTGTTTTAACCTATATAAATAGACAGGATATATTATTTTGTTATCTACTTTTCCTACTATATGTTGCTAGATTCCATATTCTAGATTGCTGTATGGGTCTCTAACCTGTTATTCCCACTACCTGTATAACATTTGTTTACACTCCCAATACTGACCCATTTGCTCTCCTAGTAAGTTATTCACAAATAATATTACAATTAATGCTCTTGTATGCAACTTACATACCTGTAGGAAGACATACATAGTATCCTAGGAACATATTGTTGGAATGGTGGATGCCAACATGTTTACCTAAGCCCTTTAAGATGGTTTCCATGGGTCCAATATAATCTGTGCTTCTATGAGCACTATGCAAAGAGTTCTCTTTCCACATCTCCCAAACAGGAACTGCTTAGAAGAGGTACCTCCCAACATGAAGCCTTTCCCTTTGAGACCTCAGAGGTTGTGTGCTTTGTTTCCAGGCTGGCTGCCTGGGCACTGTGCTGGTGGGGAGCGTCATTGCCTTTTTACTACTGTAGAATCTAGAATGGCATCTGAGCTAGAGTAGATGCTCTCTAAATGTTCGATGGCCGGATGACTCAAAAAACCCACAAGGATAGGGCTTGGAGAGACATAATGCTTGAACTATCCCCTGAAGATAAGTGTTTGTCACTACACGGTGGTGGCAGTGATAGCGGTGGTTTGGGTAGTGATGATTATGGTGATAGTGGTGACTATGGTGGTAGCCATGGTGGGGCTGTAGAGATGGTGTGATGGTGGCTGGTAGTCTGGCTGGTGACAATGATAGTGGCTGTGCTGGCTAGTCTTCTGTCAGCTTGACCCACAACCTAGAGTTATCTGAAAGGATGGAACATCAGTTGAGAAAATGTTTCCATAAGATCCAGCTGTAAGGAGTTTTCTTAATTAGTGATTCATGGGGGAGGGTGGGGCCCCACCCATTGTGGATACTACCCACTCAATAAGTAACAGAGCTGGCTTTTTTGCTCTCTGCCTGAGATATTGTCTGGTCTGAAGTGGCCCTCGAAAACTTCAGTGTCTTGTTAATCTAAATTGTCGACTTGGTTACATCTGGCCACCTGGAGGACAGGCTTCCAGGCACAGCTCTTGTGGTTGCCTTGATTAGGTTGAGATAGAAGGACTTGCCCACAGCGGGAAGCACCAAGTTCTGGCCTGGGGCCCCAGACTATGTAAAAAGGAGAAAAGAAGCTGAGCACCAACATTTTTCATCTCTCTCTGCTTCCTGAGTGTGGATGTGGTATGAGCAGCCAGCCTCTTGTTCCTGTCACCATACATACCTCTTGTGCTATGATGGACTGTGGTCCTCTGGAACTATAAGCCAAAACAAGCCCCTTGTCCCTTATGTTGCCCCTGTTAGGTTATTTTGTCACAGGAATGAGAAAGTAAGGGACCCCTCCTCCCACTCATATCTCTTCCCACCCACATCACACACTTCTACTTGCCTCCCTAGATGGGATTAACAATGAGAACAAATGCTAAGTAGTGTTTCTGTGTGTGTCTGCATGTCCATGAGCTCATACACACACACACACACACACACACACACACACACACGCACACGCACGCACACACACACACACACACACACACACACACACACACCTGTCAGATATGGAGGGCAGGTCATAACTTGTCCTGAACTGACTAAACCGACTGCCGAGCATTCTGAACCCTATGAAAAAGTACCAGTGGATCTCATTCATGAGCCTTGTTTAAAACTGGAGTTCAAATGAAAAACTGAGTCACGTCCTTGCTTTTCCTTGAAGAAATGGGAAAATTCCGTTCTGGAGCCTGAGAAGCACTACCTATTTAATCCAAAATTGGGCAGGATCTAGGTTGTTGGATTATGGGTAGTCACTGGAATTTTCAACGAAGTGAACTCAAAGAATGAAGAAGCCCATGTGATCAGGAGAGAGGATAATTCATTTATTTGAACAGACACATGGGAGTGTCAAACACCCTCCCCCCAACAATGTGTTTTCCAGGGACGATTGCACTCTGGGAGTCATCTGCTTCCTGAGAGAGGCCTGGAATTCTCTGAGGTCTCTCAAGAATCAGGTTGAAGGTACAGAGATTAAGCAACAGCCCAGACTAAGGAAGAGCCAAGAGCTAACTTAGCTTTCCCCAGACTCTTTCGCCCCTCCCCCACCCAGGCCCTTTCCCCTTTTAACCCTGGGATCTTTCGGAATTTGGCAGGGACCCCACAATCCAGAAACTGGAAGGGTTTTGTTTTTTTGGTTTTTTTTTGTTTTGTTTTGTTTTTGCAAGACAGCCCCAAATACCTTGGGCGTTAGGCCGGGCACCCAAAGGCTCTCAAAAAGTACAGGGACGAACAGACCTGGAGAGACGCAAAGTCCTCAGCTGCTTTCGACGATTCCTGAGCAAATGTGTGGAGACTTCACATCAGAAAACAGAAAGCCATGCATGAGAATCTGAATCCCTGACGCCACTGATACCGCACACACAGAAACTGTAGCAAAGAAAAATGGAGGGGGAGAAAAACATGTTCTAAACCTGGGGCAGCTCCTAGCAAAGAGAGACCAGACAGATTGACATCGAGGGACCTGTGTGACAAGTGCTAGAAATCAACCTAAATAATAAAGAAAGAATACATCCGGAGGAAAGCAAATAAAATAATACATCCAAAAGAAAACACGTGATCTGTTTTCAGGATGAGCTTTAAAAAAAATAAGGAGTTTATTTTTGTTTACAACAAGTGCAGATGTTTTTTTCCAGCCGGGGAGGACTACTCAACAAAGAGCCCATGGACAATGAAAGGTGTGAAGGGCGTGGGGCAGACAGGCTGAGAGAGGAATTGCTGTGCAGATAAAGGTGACCTACGAATCACATTGATTTTCTAGTAACCCAACATTAATTCTTGGCAAGGCACTTTGGGAAATTCCAGACTTATGAATGCCTTTCTGGAAGGTCATGCTCAGGAGGTAGAGAGACCCAATTACATTACAAACAATTCCTGGATTTTCAAGCAGGAAACAACTCCGGCCTTGCATTTTCTCATCTTGGAACAAACACCTTTCATTATGTGGATAGGAGTTTAAGGGTTTTACCTAACCTGCAAAATATTTCAGTAGGAAATGTGATGAGTGAGGCCATCAGACGTCTCCAGAGAGCAAACAGGACGATGCTGCCGCAAGCCAGTGACACAAGGTTGTACTTCTTGATACAGTGAAGAATCCATTCCTTGCCTACTTACTCTGACAATGGAAAATAAATAGCGCTTCTCTTAACTTCCAAACCTGTTTTATTTAATAAAATAAAAGAATGACATGTGATTTGAGTTTTTTGTTAACCCAGCGCTAGTCACCCGGCCTATTCAAGGAAAATAAAAGACAGAAGCTAGGTCAGCTGCAACCCCCCTTCCCCCACCCGGAACTGGGGTCAGTTAGTTGCAAATGGCTAAGGAAAGAGCTTCTTTCGCTTGCAGGCTCTCTTCCTCCCACCTCCTAGTTCCATGCTTCTCTTTCTGTCCTTTCAAATTACAACTTCTCAGCACTGAAGAGCAACAATAGGACACATATTGCCTGTGTAAATGAGTAATAGTTTCTCTTCTGTTTTACAGATGAGACTGGCAGAGGGAGTAGAACTTGCCCAGTGTTGCAACAGCACTGATAAAAATGGAAGGACGAGTTTCAGGGTTCAAATCTTTATGGGAAGAGCAAAAGCCAGTGTTAGCCCTTCCCTGTGACTAAGCTGTTGAACTGTGGCCCCTTGTACTGCTTCCTGGTGTTTTTTGTCAGCTTTTGTAGAATGGAAACTCACTCTGTCTTGTGACCTAGTACAGGTAGTAAGTGCTCCCTGATCAAGGATGGCTCCCAGGGTCTGCTACCAATGCAGAGGTTCAGGCCCCCACTTTAAGCTTCATGCTCTCCAGTCACTGTCTTGAGATTTTTAATAATCTTACCTTTGTTGGATTAGCTTTTGTGTATGTTGTACGTGCACACTCATGTGGGCACATATGCGTCTGTGTAGATGTATGTGTATATATGTGCACATGCATGTAGTGGCTAATGGGCAACCTTGGGTATGATTCCTCAGGAGCCAGCCACCTCCTTTTTGGGGTTGTTTCCAAATGAGGCAAGGTCCCTCGTTGGCCTAATGCTTACCAATTAGGCTAAGCTGGCCAGCCAGGAAGCCCAGGGAACTATCTGTCTGTCTCCCCAGCTCCTAAGTGTTGACATTACTAGCTCATGATACCAGGCCCAGCCAGTAATCTTACCTTTGAATTTGTGCTTCATTGACAAAGACTAATGAGACAGTGTACAAAGGCAAAGGACTTATGTTCAGATATAGTTCCACCTCTAGGGCCATATCAATGCCTCCTCCCCCTCTGGGCTCTTGGCTGCTCTTCTCCATAATGGTGGTCCAGACAGCCACCAGGTCACTAGGATGGAAGCAGGAGTCTCACAGGTTGGTTGCCTGTGCCCTAGCATTTCATCAGGTCTCATCAGGGACGTAGGCACATCCAGGCCAACCTAAATGAACTGCTCCAACAGGCCCTCAATGAGTAACTGAGCAGCAGGCACTCAAACCCAATCTGTGCCGCCAAGAGAATGGTAATAGGGACATTGTACTATCTTTGAGGGCGGGCTTGCCCTCAGCAGGACAGCAGGCACTATATATAACATTCGTATGTTTTAGACCCCATCCCAAACAACACTGTTCTTTGTTGTTTGGATAGACATCATTTTCCAAAAGATTTCATAGATTATATTGCAGGACTGTGTATCAACTTGGTGAGTAGAACTCTTGGAGTTCAAAACTTTTCAAATGTCAAGGGAAAAAAAGGCTAAGATGCCAAAGCAGAAGAATGTTGTGCTGGAGAGTGTGTCTCCAAGTGACCAGCCAAAGGGAAAATGGATAAGATCATCCTCCCAAGAATATCTCGAGTGTCAGTCAGAATGGGCAATGTAGGGATATCCAGGGGAAATCGCCCATGTGAGAGCTGTGCCTTCAGTGGACCAAGTATGTCTGAAGACATTTGACCAACGAGATTTTGTGAAGACTCAGAGGTATTGTCTTTTCATATAGATGGGGCAATTTCTTCTAGTTCACACATGTTTGAACCTGTGTGAACATTTGTTCCACTGATGTCTGAAACGCTTATAGTTGTTTGTTTTTGAGACAGGCTATCTCTGTGTAACAGCCCTGGCTGTCCGGAAGCTGGCTCTGGAGACCAGATTGGCCTTGAACTGTCAGAAATTCACCTGCTCCTTCCTCCTGAGTACTGGGATTAAAGACATTCGCCACCACTGGCTGGCTCATTTGTGAGTTTTAGTCTTCTGTAAGCATCACACTTCAGAAGGTCCATGCTGATCCTTTTAGGGCTCTAACCCTATGGTGATGGGGATAGAAAGTATCGAAAAATACAGTGATGTCCCCCAAAGAAATTCCCATTGATGCGATGTCCCTGCATGCTTCTTTCGCCTCCTGACCTTTGAACTCCCCCATCACAGAACACCTGGATTGTCATAGCAGTTCAGCTGCTGAGACAGGTTTAACAGAGCGAAGGTTGATTTTGTTTGTTTAGTTGGTTGGTTTCCTTTTGTATTTGCTCATATAATAAAAATCCACTTTTTTATTGGATGGGGAGTCATCAGGGTGATTTACATACAATCACTTGTGGTTTCAGTGTCCTTTATCCTGTTTCTTCATACCTGATTGTCTTGTAGTCTTCTACTTGCTCATCGGCATCTGGCTGGCAGGCAAAAGAAAAGAGACTGAAGTGGCCATGAGGGGTAGGGGTGGGATCAGAATTAGAAATTAAAAATATTATTTCCACCCACATTCTACTGTGGCTGGAAATTCCATCACACAACCTCATACAACCACAGGGGACCAGCTCTCATAAACTTGACCTTCCAATGAAGTCCTCTATGAAACTCAGATCCACACTATAAAAGGGGCATCAACTAATGGTCTGCTGATGAGTTATTGTCTACATTTGAACTTTACCCTAAGCTTGAGTCCTGCTCTGTAACTTTCCCAGTTGTGTGATCCAGGAGAACTCACTTGATCTTCTCTTAGTTTCTTTGCATCTGCTTGGGGCCCTAGAAGGAATCAGAAGCAGAGCCTGAGGTTGTGCTGGTATTGCAGTGGCCACCTTAAAATCATATGAAGTTTCTTTTGTGCTTGTGATGGCTGGCACTTAGAAAGTATTAAATAAACATTTGCCACATCAATCAAATAAATGTGGTAGCTTAAAATGAAGATGAGCTGGATTCCTACAGCAAAAGGCAAATTCTGATCCAGATAGATTTGACATGACAATTGGACTACTACAGTGTTATTTGGAGAAAATGAAAATGTGAGAGCTGACAGAATTGTTAACCAAATGGTTTTGGAGCCTGTGGCTATGTGGATATTTTGTGTGAAAACTAAACCTCTGATTCACTCACTTTTCTTCTTAGTGAATTGCTTCTCTCCCTGTTAAGTTCATATTTGTTCATTCTCCAGAGAATCTGGCAAAGGTTTTCTAAATTCTGACTCTACCCTTTCCAAGGTATCATCAGTTGCCATTGGGACAGTTGTAGCCTACAAGTCATTAGTGGCTTAAGGATGCACAATGACCTTCAGGCTGGTGTTAGGACAAGCCAAATGCCACACATGCACACACTTGAGTGGCACATCCTCTTCGGGATGTGCTGAACAGTGAGAATACAGATACAGGGCCCATTAGTTAGTGTCTTCTTCCTCTCCAGCCCCAAGCCCAAGTGCAGGGCATCCCTCAGAGCAGACCCTCTGCCAGTGCAGGACATCCCTCTGAGCAGATCCTCTGCCAGTGCAGGGCATCCCTCAGAGCAGACCCTCTGTCTCCCCTCACTTCTTTTTATTTCCGTTTTTTTCGCTTTAAGCTCCACCCAGTCCCACCCGGATGGTCGATGACAGAATGTTTTGTTCCAATCATTAGTAAACCTGAGTCTTCTTCAAGGATAAAACCAGATGGAAGAATCCCTGGAACCGGGAACCTCGGGAAGGATCCCTAATCTCTAGTTTGTCCCAGTTCCTCCTGAGTTCTGTGTTATCGACTCAACTCCACAGACTCCGTGCCCAGGAGCTGGTGCTTGTGAGGAGAGCATCTATCTGCCTGTGCTCTTCCTCCAGACTCCCAGAGATGTGTCTTGGCCATCGTATGGGAGCTCTTGTCCACATGATGATGTTTGGGGACCCACGGTTGGGAGTCTCTCTAGTAGAGAGTACAAGTGACTGTGCTCTTCCTCCAGACTCCCAGAGATGTGTCTTGGCCATCGTATGGGAGCTCTTGTCCACATGATGATGTTCGGAGACCCACGGTTGGGAGTCGCTCTAGTAGAGAGTACAAGTGACAACTGAATTGGTGCCATTTCTCCAGCTGGTTCTAAGGCGCCATCAGTTGTCCCAGTTTGCTTTCCAATATGGGGTCAAGTGGGGTTTCCTCTGTGCATGTGATAGCGGGCACTTTGGAAAGATTTAATAAATATTTTCCAAATAAATGAAGTCAATGAGGCAGATTAAAATTTTTACTAATGTCAATATAATGACTACCTACAGGCGTCTCTGTGGAATTAATCCAATTTAATGAGACAAATTCATTAGTACCTAAGACCCCTCCCCTTTTCCACACTTCATACTGTAGTGGGGGAGTCTGAGTAATGCTGAGCCCCATACTGACCAGCACACAATAACTGTACGTCCTACAGGCAAACCTAAAGAATGTTACCCAGCCCCCACGCTTGCATTTTCCCTGTTCAATGCTCCCACTTGCTTTTCTACTTGATTTTATGCTCTGTTTCATTTTTCTGTCACAAACATTATATTTATGTAGTTACATTACATTACTGTTACCTCATCTAATTATAGTTGTCAGCCCAAACATGAAAGTAGAAGGAAACAGCCACAGAAATTTAGATCTAACTTTACCCACAAAATAAATGGAGTCTGTGCGTAAAGAATTCTACTTGGGTTTCTTAGTGACATTCAGTTTCAGCCTTTACCAGTATTGTATAAAACTGCCAGAAAAACTTTTCACACCCCGGGTCACTTGCTAATGACAGTAATAGAAATGGTAGTTTTCCAGGTTGCAAAGCAACCTTTAACCAGCCAGCGTGGTCCTCGTCATAGCTCAGGGTGATGGAGTAGCTTATTATTAATCACATTTTGCAGAACAGAACACTGAGAAATTATGCAATTGCCCCAGGCCATATATTTATTAAGTGACATAAATGGGGTCATAACCAAGGCCATTGTCTACAAGCCTTTGATCCTCTGTGTTCCCTGCTTGTATACATCTTGGTCCCATTAAATCATATTGCTTTGTTTTCCTGTTTGCTAAAGGACAACATCTTAGATGAACATCTGGATACAATATCCTTTCAGAGCTCATTTATTTGGATTGGGAGGTTTGTCATCAGTTAACCCCTTAGATTGTATCTCAGGGAAGAAACAGGAGGACAGTGCAGGTTTACAGAAGGGACAGAAGAGTTGCTTTGTTTCATTTTGCAGCATATATTGTTTTCAGTCAAGATAAGCTGCTCGCGCAGCCTCAATACCCTTCAAACACCAGCTATTTCTAGACTCCAGGCAGGAGGTGTCACTTGCTGGGGGCATGTTTTTGTCACAACTCTGATCAGGAATCAACAGATGAAGAAGATCCAGCAAGTCTGAATTGCAGTGTATTTTCAGGGCCAGACAGAGACCTGGATGCAGAAGAGAGAGGAAATATTGGTCCTCTGGCCGGTGTTGGAGGCAACAGCATGGCAGTGTTTGAAGTCAAAGGTAGATCCAACAACAGGCTTGCAGGACGGGACAAATGGCCACCAACAGGGGTGGTACAAAAGGAAAATGGCTCGAGCTGAGATGTTTGTCTAAAGCTGTTTCTAGGTCACTGGAGCCAATATAAGAGTGCTGGTAAGTGTCCCAGCCCAGACTGCAGCTTAGCCTTTTGGCTCCAGAGTCTTCAGACACTTAATGCTCCAAGACATAATTGATAAGGGTCCTAAGTAAGATGCCAACTGAGGGCTTTGAAGAAAAGAGGGAGGGAGGCAACAGTATTTAGAGAACAGAATGTAAATGACAGAAACAACAGACCCCTAACATCAAAAATGGTGAAGGCAAAATGAACACATTTTGTCTTGCTAGAGTAGAAAACCTAGAATAAGCCCAGTCAAGATGCTTAAACAGTATCTCTATGTCTTAGTATCTTATTCTTACCTCTCATTTCTGCCATGTTGACTACTCCATCCCATATCAGCAATGGAAACAGTCCACCAGCTGGGAGGTCATATCTAGAACTTTATTTTTAATCACCTTTTCCAGTGAGAGGAGGTTTAGTCTGTACTCTGAAGGAAAGAATTTTGTACAGAAATAGTACAGCAATAGCCTTCTGTTTCCCCCAGTACTAGGCATTGAAGATGGTTCCTGTAAATGGTAGTCAAGCATTCTGACAGTGAGCTACACCCCAGTACTGTCTTGTATCTCAGAAATCTGAATTCACCTTCATACCTGACCCTTCCTCAAGCTACTCTGGCTTCTGTGTGTCTCTGAGTTGGCATGAACTGAATCTTTTTGAGCAGGCATCAATCCATAAATAGTTTGTAGATGAGTACCAGTTACTTTTTCACTGCTGTAACAAAATGCATGACAGAAACAACTCAGAGAAAGAAAGGTTTATTTTATTCATGTTTTTAGAGGACTCAGTTCCTCATGGCAGGAATGAATGGTGGTACAGCTCAGTTCAGATTATAGCTGGTGGCTAGAGAGGGAGAGATGGGGAAGGAGGAAGAGAGATGTCTAGACATATGGCCTAAAGACCCATCCCTATGAACCTCTGCTTCCTGCTAAATTCCACCTCTCAAAGTTTCCATAATTCCCCAAAATAGCACCAACAGCTGGGAACCAAGGATCCACAATATTAGCCTGTGGTAGATACTTCAGATTCAATACCCAATACTGCCTCCTTGGGGTTTTCACTTCATTGCCTTGAGTCCACTTAGTTACTACTGCTGTGATAAAACACCATGACCAAAAGCAACTGGGAGATGGCTGTTGAGCTCACACTTCCTCATCATAGTCCACCATTGAAGAAGTCAGGACAGGAACTCAAGCAGGGCAGGGACCTGGAGGCAGGAGCTGATGCAGAGGCCATGGAGAGGTGCTGCTCACTGGCTTGCTTCCCCTGGCTTGCTCAGCCTGCTTTCTTACAGAACCCAGGACCACCAGCCCAGAGTAGTGGGTTGTGATGTACCATCTAAAATTGGGTGGACCATCCTACATCAATCACTAATTAAGAAAACGCCCTACAGGCTTTCCCTACATACCTCAATCTTAAGGCAGCATTTTCTCAATTGAGGTCCCTCCTCTCAAATGATGCTAGCCTGTGTCAAGTTGGCATAAAACTAACCAGCACACATGTGCATGTGAAATAAATCATTTTCCCCTCCCACTAATATGTCTTTTGTAGAGTCCCAAGCATTGAAACACACACACACACACACACACACACACACACACACACACACACACACACACACACACACACACTGGGAGCATTAACACATTAAGTAAGTTTTGTTTATAACCTCACTAATGTAGGTTCAATAAATAATGGTGGATTTTTAATGCTCAAGAAATATAAATCCTTGGAAGTTACAAATATTAACAAACTAGATTCATTTCTAGCTTCTTTTTCTAAAGGTGGTCTCTACGTTATCTTCAGCAGCCCACGAAGCCATCGGCAGAATGGGTAAATTTCATTTTATTGTGTGTTTATATACTATCCTAGAGCTTTGAGTATACTGGAAAATCATTCCACCACTGCCCTATTTTTGTATAATTTATATTTAACATTTACTGATGTGTAGGCACTGAGACTGTTCCTATTTTACAGATAAAGAAATCAAGACTCAGAGATGTGAAGTAACTTCCTCACATTGGACACTGCCTGTGTGGTGAACCATTATTCGAGGTTACCATTACTGCCCTAGTGATGAGGTTAAAGGTGGTACAGAAAAAAAGACAAGGAAAGGAAGTCATGGAAAAGATTCAATAGAAATGGGTTCATTGAACAATGGCTTCCATTAAATGATATATTAAATGGGTACTTAAGTATTTGCCAATGAACAACTGACATGGAGCCAAGAGAACAGCTGAAAGGCCAATCTGCCCTCTGGCCACGCCTCTTCAGCCATTTCAATATCATAGAGAAAGGACAGCCTTTTATCCCACCTAGAATTTTGACAACGCAGACTTCCCATCCATTTAATTTTAAAGCATCTTCTATCAAGGGACAGCATGAAATTACTGTGTTACATTATATTTTTCTCTTCTTTTTTTCGTGATATAATCTAGATGATAGACCAGCTGGACCAGCAGATTAAAATCTCCCTTTCTCGACTTCGATCCAGGAGTGGTGGAACACATCTTTGATCCCTTCAGATGGGAAACACAGGTCCCTGATCCCAATAATTAGAGTTCAGAGACACACACATGGGATTTGGAGGGACCTAGGTTTGGAGGCTACTTACAAAAGGCTTTCTCGATGCAAGCAGATTGTCCTTTGGGATCTCAAAATATATACACTAGTGCTGGTTTAGCTCCAAGGTGACAGAATGATTTCTTCTTTAACCCGGATTGAAAGATAACGCTTTGTATGTTGTCAGAAGGCCAAATTTGCTTCAGGAGAAGTACTACTTAGCTCCCCCCCCACCCCCACCCCCCAAAAAAAGAGGGCAATTGTCCTAGGGTTGGGATTGGGGCAGGGCTCTGTTCTTATCGTTCCAGGAGAATCGAAGCGTCCATTAGGGGAGCCCAGGGACGGCTGGACAGCGGAAAACCTCAGCAGAGAGCAGAATCAGGCACCAAGGAGGACGAGTGACCCAGTTGATTCTGCCTGGCAGACTTCCTCAATAGCTGTCTCCATCGGGGGCCTGCAACCACCACAGCAATCCAATGTCACTGGGACCGTTCAGTTCTACACAATGCCCCGGCAGGAACCTCAGTGAAGCCTGCAAGATCAGCTTCTGCCTACAAACCCCTTAGGTCATCTAAACAGCTGAGAACAGAAGGACTGAACATAAAAGGAGTATACTAACATTTTTAACCATTTTTTCCATTTGGGTTCGGGCCCCAAACAGGTCTACTACGACCCAAATCAGCAGGAAGTCACTTTAAGAGAGCGACGTCCCATGCCCAGAGGGTGGGGAAGGTGTTTCGCCGCCCTTCTTTTTGGTTATTTGAAGGATAACTGAAAACTCTGATATTTAGGGGAAGAGACTACAAGATGATAAATGGTCCTGTCTTAATGGGTTTTGGAGGTTAGCCCCAGGGACTTCCTACTTTTCCTTTTCTGTATCCTTCTTCCTCTCCTATGTAGGAGTGCATGGGCTTGAGAAAAATGAGATATAGACATAGCACAGGAAGGTCCAAGAAGAAGGGGCAGATTATTGAATATGCCCTTATACCTTTGTATATTGATACAAAATTAGTATTTTATTTGGCTAAAGTGGTATTGACCATTGTTTATTGTGCAAAAATAAGATTGTACTGGATTACATCGGTATTGATCTTTGTATATTGATACAAAATTAAGATTATAGTTGGCCACAATGGTATTGACCCTTGCATATGGAGGTAATATTAAGATTGTATTGGGCTACATAGGCATTGATCTTTGTATATTGATACATAATTAAGAATATATTTAACCACAATTGAATAGATCTTTGTATATTGATACAAATTTAAAGGTAACGCTTCCTAATGGTATCATACCTAGAGATACTTAAAAATAAAATGTGAAGCTCTGACCTCTTAATACCAACCGTCTAAAACGGTCTAGGATAGTTAAGTAAAACAAACTCCTAGACATGCAAACATGTCACTTTGTTAGCTGCTATGACAGTCTATCACAGATATTCTCTAAACTACCCAGTAATCAAGTTGCTAAGAGACAAGCAACATTTGCTTATCTAAATACAAGAGATGGATAGGGCATCTTCAAAAACCCCAAGAGATCTGCAAAATATGGCATTCAAAGATGTTATCTTAAATCAAGATTTTTTTTGATATCGAGACATATCAGCACCTGACAGCACCCCCTATTCTACTCCAAGTAGAAGATAAACATCGAAGAACCTCCACTGTAAGATGGTTGAATTTGTGGCAAGCCTATCTCTTGGCATGAAAAAACCCCTTGCACCAACTGCAGACAGACTGCTGTCCAAAAAGGACAAAACTTGGTAGCAGGGAAGTCGACAGCCTAACTCTGCCAAGACAGGGTAGGTAAGTCCTTCATAATTCCTGCTCTACAACAAATGTCTGTCATAGAAACAGGACCCAAAGGCTGAAGACTGATGCAGGAATGTATGGAGAGAAAATGGGAACTGTCCAGGCAGTCATTGGTATGTCCTTTCTTAGTTTTGGAAGCTGCAGGCCCTGCACTTCCTATATAAGCAGATATATTTATCCCTCTCAGGTCTCTGAGGTGGTTGAAGAATAGACAGCTAGAGTCTCATAGTTAAATTTTGAGTTGTTTAGGAATCAAGAGGGTGTTATAGATCTAAGAAGATACTCTTAAAAGTGTGTTGCAAGTTAGTATGAATGTTGAGTCAGATGTAGACCTTTAAACTCATGGAGATGGTTAGATAGTAGAATGTTAAAGTCAGGGGCCAAATATGTATAAACTGGACATGGGGAAGGTATACTGGGCCATTTAACTCTCATAAATGTGGCATATTTATATCTGTTGTTTTGTATAATACTTACTGTTATAAGAGAAGGAACCATCTGTTGGACTGAAAGGGGAAACTTCTGGGGGGAAGAGGGTGGAAGGGCGGGATAGGAAGAGGGAATAGGGAGGGGTTTGTTACTGAGATGTAACTTGAAGAAAAAAAAATAAAGTATTTAAAAAAAAATCTCCCTTTCTCTACAGTTTATGCAACTCTACAGCACTCTATTGTAAGCAAGGTCACACGGAGTATTTGTGCAGTGAGGTCTCTTGGAACAAACTGGGATGCCTTCTGCAACCACTCTGCCCCAGAGCACATTTATAAGAAAGTAGGTCTCACTTTGCTCCTTTCCAATTCTCATCCCCATCAGTCAAGCACAGAACTCTGGAAGATTAGATTATTTGAAATGATTTGAATGTCATTTGCCTACACTCTGAGCTATTTATTTTTCCTGGGCCAAATGGCTCAGGTTCATTCAGATTAAAGAACTTCCATTACTGGCCAAGTAAAGCCTTTTGTGTCCTTGACCATGTAATTAAAAAAAATGCAGCTATGGCTCTGGACTGCCATCTGAGGAACCTATATAAATGTTCATAGAGATCCCCAAAGTTATTTTTAGTTCTGAAGAGTATTTTCAGACAAGATATCACTTTGTGTATAGCCCAGAGGCTTCCATCAAATTCTCATTAGTCCACAATTTGGTTAAATAAATGCCAGCAGAAATGATTAGAGGTTTGAAGGACTGTAATGGCAATGTCATCTGAAGAGGTGGTGATCACATGTGTGGGATCTTAGTGTGTTGAAAGGACGATCAAGTGGGCAGCATCAGTATTAGGATCAGACTACCAGCTATCCTGCCTGGCCCTTCTCTGGCTTTCCTTCAGGCAAACTCTTCTCCAGAGACTGAGAAGGTCATCAAACAAAGGTGATCTTTCCACTTGAAGTCAAACCCTGTCCTCCAGACCATCACCAAATAGTCTAAGAGCTAATGTCAGGTCTGGCTTGATCCCATTTGGCATTTTTTCCCAAGGGAAGTCATTCACACCCCTAGTCCTGAGGGATGGCTGCAGAACAGACCTTGTGAGTTGGGGCCCTCACATACTTTCACATCTGCCCTGATGTGATAGAAAGACTCCTTGGTGGAAAGGAAAGAAGGCTGAGACATAAATTTTTCCATTTGTACATTTACCCTGCCCTCTGAAAACAATGGGAATGGGCTTGCAAGGGCAAAAGGAAGTAACTGAGCTAGACCTCCTCAACTTTGTAAAAATAATTGATTGATCTTTATCTGTGTGTCATAGCACCCTAGCCCTCTGTGGTCAGGCTCATACAAACCCACCTCTCACATAACTGATGTGTGACAGAAGATCCATTCATTTGTAGCAGGAGCCGAAGCTGCCAAGCAGTTCAAATGTCTGACCCCCATAAGAAACTCTAAATAGAAAGCCAGAAGAAAATAATAAGCTTTCTTAGAAAGCTTAGATCTATAGCTGGGCATGGTAAGAGCAACGTCCATGTATATAGACATGCACTGAGTCAGCCAACTCCATGCTTAGGATGCACCTGCTAACTGGGCCTGGAATCTGTGGTGCAGCTTGCTGGGACCGACTCTGAAGAACGGCGCTAAACACTCACGGTCAGTGATTTTGCCTGGAGATTCTCTATGGACAATGCCTTTGTCTGGAGATCCACTATAGACACTGCTTTTGCTTAGAGGTCCTCAATGGATAATGTTTTTACTGGGAGACCTTTTATGGTCAATACTTTTTACCTGGCAATCCTCTATGGACAGTGCTTTAACCGAGAGACCCTCTACAGAGTATCTCCATCTGCCTTATGGTTCAAAGACTCCATCCACAAGCATGTTCATGCCACCAATAGTCAAATGCTTCTTTTTCCATTTAGATTAGATGTGAAAGCATGCCTAGCTCCTCCCCACCTTTTTTTCTTTTTGAAATTATGCCTCTCAGGGTGAAAGTTTTGTAGAGAAATTCTCAATTCATCATGGTTATATTAAATACCACTGACAAGCCTGAAAAAGAGTCTGAGATTCTCCAAGGACCTTTGAAACCACAACCTTGTTAATAAAGATATTTATTAATAACTATAAATTGTTATATTAGGCCAGCAGAATAGCCTGTGGAGGCCTGGTAGAGCAACTGCTGGGACTTGGCAGGAGGTCTGTGGCCAGAAGCCTGCAGGCCTGCCTTCACTAGAGGCCTGAAACATGAGGCAGCCTGGTGGGCCTGCAGGACTGCTGGGCCTGATCCACCTTAGCTGGAGGCCTGAGACCCACAGAGGCCTTTTTCCCAACAATCAAACATACCAAGACCTTTTAATGTTTCAACACTTAGGCCTTACATGGGGAGATTCTCAACTAGAACCTGACCACCGAATGCCAACCAGCCATGTGGCTTTGAAAGACCCGGGGGAGGGAAGTACCTCACCCGACACTCAGGATATCACAGCCGCCCCAAAACTCGCAAGAGACCATCTTGATGCAATCACAAGAGGTTTATTTCGGGGGAAAAAGGGGGAAAAAGGGGGGGACTCAGTGCACTGAGGGACGCCACTTGTATCCCACGCAGGGCTAGGAGTCACGACCCCCACACAGGGCTAGAGTAGAATATTTAATAGGGGAGCACCACAGATTAAGGGGTGGGGGAAATTACAGGTGGGAAGTACCAGCCCAGCCCATTGTTTACCACAACCCAAGGGGAAGGGGAAATACAGCTGGAATGTACCAGCCCAGCCCATCGTTTACCACAACCCAAGGGGGAGGGGAAATACAGCTGGAATGTACCAGCCCATTAGTTAGTCAGCGGGAAACATCCTACATCTGTTTGTCTCAGGAATGAATCTAATCTTGTGGTCAGCCAGTTCCTGAAGCCCTGGGGGCCCATGGCCCAATTGACCTTCATTCTTGGTTTCAACCTGTTTATGGTCAGCTAAATTCCGGGAATCTCCTGGCGGCTGGCCTGGCTCTACTGCCGACTTAGGGGGTCTTTTAATAATTTTCATTCCCTTCAGCTTGATACATCTTCAGGGCTCACAGAGCTCACACCCACACACCCACATGTTCTGCTGCTTCGAATCCTGCCAGGAAGATCACTTCCTTTGTGTAAACATAGGGTTCCTAAGTTCTTTCCAGGAAGTTCCACCTTCCTATACTCTTCCTGCCCAGCTAAATGGCTATCAGTGACTTCTATTATCCAATTAGAACGGGTGGTACAACAGCTTCCTCCAATAGACCAAGAGGGCTGTACTGGCTAGTTTTATGTGTCAATTCGTCCCAAGCTAAAGTCATCAGAGAGGAAGGAGCCTCAGTTGAGGAAATGCTCCCATGAGATCCAGCTGTAGGTCATTTTCTTAACTAGTGATGGATGGGGGAGGGCCCAGTTCATTGTGGGTGGTATCATCCCTGAATTGGTGGTCCTGGGTTAGAAGGTACGCTGAGCAAACCAGTAAGCAGCAACCTCCATGGCCTCTGCATCAGCTCCTGCCTCCAAGTTCCTGCCCTGTTTGAGTTCCTGTCTCAACTTCCTTCAATGATGAACAGTGATGTGGAAGTGTAGGCAGAATAAACCATTTTCTCCCCAACTTGCTTTTCAATCATGGTGTTTCATCACAGCAATAGAAATCCTGACTAAGACAAGGGCTCACAACTTTGTAACTATTTTGAAAGTTATTTCTACTCCCTAGAAGGGACATGGGATAGGGAAAGGTAAAACAGGAAAAATTTCAGTTTTTATTGTAGGTACTGCCCAGCATTTTTCTATTCAGATCCTTAGCTTATGGCGTAGAATGACAGGTCAATATACATAATGTTTGTTTTCTTTTCCTATACTCAGGATTTATAATACAGCAGCACAACAGGAACCAGGCTTCCTGTGGTTCCTTTCCTTCCAGTACCTCTAACTTTCATTGTTTTTTTCCATTGCTCTTGTTACCAACAAACCAAGGAGCCATTCTGGGATATTCTCATTCTCACAGGAAGGAAAAAAAGCAAAATCTGGCAAATCCACACTTAGTGAGGGATATTTCCTCACATTTTCCCATCTCAAAGTTTGAAGTGAAGTGTGTGTGCAGGGTCTTAAAAGGATCACAGACAGAGATAAAATTTCAAAGGTGACCAAGCTGTTTGTTTGTGTGCATGCTTTGACTCTGTGTCCTCCTTTCCCTCCCTTCAGAGGCACAGGAGAGAGATGAGAGACAGGTGGGGTAGGAAGCTTCCTGCCTCCTGAGGTATGGGAGTAGAAGCCAGATCACAAGTGCAAGTTGCTCGTCTTTGTTTCAACCAGTGGCAAAAGATAAGAGCAGAGTCAAAACAGACCTGCTGAGTAGGCATGAGAGGGTTGGTTCTAAGTTTTACAGGCGTCTGAAATCAGTTTTTAGGTTGTACACATCTGTGTGAGCTATTTATAAAGAGAAGAGAATTCCACAGCTATGATTCTAAAACTACTCTCTAATTTGGTATTCACGTCTGCATGCACTGTCTCCCAAAACTCTAGGCAATCCCAGATGCAGTCTGCCATCTTGTTCTTATTAAAGTTGTTCTCTCGTTTTTAAAATTCTTTTCTTTCACATATATGTGTGTGTACATTTATGTGGATGCACACACATGCCACAGTGCACATGTGGAGGATGGTGGAACATTTTTTTGGAGTTGGCTCTCCCTCCCCACCATGTGGGTTCTCAGGATGGAACTCAAGACATCCTGAAGCTTGGTGACAAGCTCCTTTAATATCTCTCTCTCTCTCTCTCTCTCTCTCTCTCTCTCTCTCTCTTTCTCACCAAGTATGCTTTCCCTTCTTGCTATTACTGACTCCTACTTAAAAATCTGAGCTCTGAATGGGGCCTCACATTTTGCAGCTCAGTGAGGTTGGACAGGCACCAAAGGGAACCAAGCTGGATGAACATATTTCCAGAAGAGACATAAAGAATGGAGACACCCATTGAGCAAAGCACTGGGCAACTTCTGATCATGAACCTAAACATTAAATACAACTGATGACAACATCCCAGCATCTTCAGAAAGCAGAAAGCAACATTTACAGAAGCACATATCACTGCTTAACCATAATAGATAGATAATTGCCACAAATAGCAAAAACAAAATATGAACTGTTACAGAACTTTCTGTAAATATATTGGAGGATGAGGGGAAACAAGAACACACACAGCCTCCTCTACAACTGGTGGACAGTAACATGTGCATGTTATTGTAAAGTGTGGACCCAGTAAAAGAATCATTAGTGAAAGCAGTAGAAGACGGTTGTCAGTGAAGAATGGAAGGCGTGCATGAGACAACTGTTGTTTTGGCAGGAGCTTGCCAGCCCTGAAGCCACGTGTGAGTAGTGTTCTAATGAGTGTCCTTCTACACTGATCTTTGCCCAAGTGCATCCAAATCAGTTCACTGGAGACTGACTAACTTCACGATCCCTATCTACAAGCAAACAGTCATGGCATATTCCTCTTTACACACCCTGCAATTTGGAGTCGTTTATCCTCTGTCATCCAAAAACACTGTATCTAGGGCAGCGAATCCCCCAGGGCTGGATGACTATGAAGGGCGATTTTTTAATGTTTCTGGGTTTCTGCGCACAAAAGCTTAGGTATGACTGACAGTATTGCTGAAGGTGGGGTTTGTGTAACACCACTGAGAGGCTTTGCAATAAGACAAAAACATTTCCAGTAAGAGGCTAACTGTTTAAGGGATGTAGCTCTTCAGTTGCCATAAGTGACCATAATAAATGTGGGTTCTAAGTGGAAACAAAATACAGAGCTGTGGAATGTTAAGCAGTTAGTGCTTTTGAAACATGGGTAGCAGTCTCTTGGGAGTAATAATCGTTCCCGTTCTCTCTTAAATTCATTTGCACTTCTTTGCTGTTTATGTGCACGTACCTGGCTTCCCATAAGTAATGGGAGGTTTTCATTTCCCTCTGTGTTTTCCCCTTAGTTACACATACATGCCTCACCTGAAATTTGAGGACCAGGGAGAGGCTGCTCCAATCAAAAACACAAAAGCCCAGAGCAAGAGAATTCTCCAAAGACAAAGGTTTTTAATCCAGTTGAAACAGAGAGCTGCCTAGTGGGGCAGGAGGGTCAGCGGTAAGCACGGTCCCACCCCCAGGCCAGGGTAACCCAATTCCATTTGTCCTCGGCCCCAGAAATTCCTGTAACACTGACTTCAGCCAGGTGGCTTGTGCTGGCCCTAAAACCAACAACCTCTGGGTGTGGCTGGAAACTCATCTGGAGAGAGCTCCAACCGCGTGCCAGGGTTTTACCAACCCCACCAAGGTTTTACCACCCCTTCAGCTAGGTCTGCAGAACCTTGGCTCAGCTTAAGCCTCCTCCTCTTTCATTCCACTCTCCCAGGCTTTCCCTGGGACAAATGGAAAAAGAAGATAGTGTGTTGTTTGCTTAAGTCAGTATTGTCAGTTGGATGCCACTGGGGAGTGGGTGGAGCTGTCTGCCATCCTGTTGCTGAAGAACTGTGCAGTGATGTGTCTAAGTACTCTTCATCATAGAACAGAAATCCAAGGGTCTGAATTCTGTTACCAGCTTTGTTTCTCGACTCATCACCAAGTAGTCACTGCCGGTTACACTGTGAAAACGCCATGGTTGTTCCTTAATGAATATTGAAATCACTTAAGCTTTTTATGCCTCTGTGGCTCCTTAATAAAACTTAGAAGACCAAGACAGATCTCTGTGAGTTGGAGGCCAGCCTTGTCTATATTGTGAGTTCTAGGACAGCCAGGGCTATGTAGAGAGCCCCATCTCAAAAAAAAAAAAAAAAAAAAAGAAAGAAAGAAAGTCTAAGGAGACTAGACAGTGATGACTTCATTTTTACATATTTCTACTGGTAATTTTTGAATTTCAGTGAAGCCTGCTGTTAAAACATAAAGGATGGCTATGATGTTCATTCGATTATAGTCATTGCTATCAAGGGAAGCTGTCAAACTTCAGGATTAACTTTGGGACCTAAAAATTGCCAGTTGTTTCAAGCGCTTACTAGACATCCGGACCCATTGTGAGTTAACTCATTTTGTGTTGGTTGTAGAAGGCATACTGTCTCTTTTTATAAGAAAACCGAAGCATAAAGACATTAATAACAGGCTCAAAGTCATAATAGTTAGTGGGAGACAAAATGAAGAGTCCTCAAGGCTACATGTTTATTCACTATGCTTAGATAAACTTCTAGTTTCTGCTCTTACTGGTGTAGTTAGTTTGTAATTCTATGTGTACTGCCATGCAGGTATTTCTCAGTCTTCTATATGTTCATAAATACTTGAGCCTCCACATGTCAATTAAAAGCCTTTATGTATAATTAAAAATATGAGAAACTAGGCTTTATAGCTACTTCTGGATGTGCAAAGTGGGGGAAATAGCAAATGCGTGGTTAGTAAGCCCCTTAAAGCAGATGATCTGACAAGACACAAGGAGTAGAGACACGTGGGTGTCTGGGGTATGTGTAAAATGACTGTGGAGCTTTTCCTGAGACACCTCAAAGGCTAAGGAGCTCACAGCTGTGTGGAAGAAGAGGCACAGGGGTGGAGTTAGAGAGTCCAGTATAAGTCTTGCCCGCTGGGCAACCCTGGGCAAGCTGTTTACCTTGCTGAATCTGCATCTGCCTCTCGGAATGGGGATGACTGGGTACCCTACAGGAATGCAGTGAGGGCTGAACAAGGTGGCAGAGCAAAGTCTTGTCTTCAACTGGACCCAGAGCTGGGTAGCACCCATCAGAAAGGCCTGCCTAGGTAAAGTAGCAATCAGCAGGTGAGCATTAAGCTCCAAAGAGCTTTGCTCCGTGAGCACCAAGTGAATGTATCCTGGTATAACTGGGACCTCCATTTTCCTTCCACACACTACCAATGACAACATAGCTCTGAGTCTTGATAATCCAACCAGAGTGGGAACCATTCGCCAACTATCTTAGTGGGTTATATCTAGAGAACAGTTCCTTTTGCTCAGTAAAGGACTGCCTCATAAACACAGGAAAACCAACAATATTCAAAGCCACATGGGGGAAAAAAGCTGTCTCAGCTCTGGGAGAGATTCCTAAACTTGAGTCTGAATGTGAGGAGCTACCAGAGTGGATCCAAAGTCTCTCCTGCTCAGAGTGCCAGAGAGCAACCACTAAAGAAAGCAACTCAGGAGGAAGGGTTCCCCAGCCTCAACCCATCTTCTGAAATCTGTGTTAGGTATGAAAGAAACATAACAGGTGCTTCATAGACACTGAATAAACTGAGCTGAGCATCACATCTGCTGCGTCTGTTCCCTGTTACGGGGCTTTTCAAACAGTTACGAACCTGTCAAGATCTGGAGGACTAGACCGACTCTTGACTTTGGCTACCTTAAGTCTGTTTTCTGCACATCTGCACGCACACACACACATATACACATACGTGCACACACGTGCACAGCTCCAGTGCTTCTGGGCTGAGAGGGTCTGGATTTAACAATTAGGCTGCACTTTCTCAGGGAAAAGGGGCCACTGCTCTTCTGACACACCTGCTTATTTTTCGCTTTTGTGTCTACACAAAAATAAAATATAAAATGTCACAATTCCAGAGACACACACAGACCCAACAGGACTGTTCTCTCATTGAGACACTATACAACTGGAAGACATACACACTCATACACACATACTCATTCACACACACACACACACACACACACACACACACACACACACATACTCATTCACACACACATACATACATACTCATTCACACATGACATACACATACACACATACTCATTCATACACACATACACACATACACACATACTCATTCACACACACACACACATATACACATACTCATCCACACACACATACACATACACATATACTCATTCTCACACACACATACTCATTCACACACACCATTGTTCCTTGTTTTACATGTGATTTTTATTGTCTCCATTTTCCATGACCTTGGTAAAATGTTAACCACGTGAACACATGTTTTGATAACTTGTCATAGTGTCATAACAGAAATGGAATATTTCCAGATGCCAGTCACTGTTTGCAAAAACATTCTCTGCATTTCAAAAGTATTTTAAGTACTTAGTATTTAGTACACGTGCTAAAGTGGATTGACGTAACCGTCAGTTCCAGAAAGTCTATGACTAAGACAAGAATAAAAAAACTAAAATGCATGAGTGTGGCACTAATGTCCAGATTTAAATCATTGTGCACTGTTCTGAAACCTCCAAAGGCCAGGGATCTATGCACTGCAACAACGATGCAAAAAAGAGAAAAATCTCCCAACCGGAGAGTGTCTCAATGGAAGAACAGTCCCGTTGGGTCTGTGTGTGTCTCCGCAGTTGTGGCATTTTATATATTTATTTTTGCACAGACACAAAAGCAAAAATAAGCAGGTGTGTCAGAAGAGCAGTGGCCCCTCCTCCCCAAGAAGTGGGGGGTTTAATTGGCAAATCCGGACCCTCCCAGCCCAGAAGCTCTGGTGCTGGGGTAGACTACATGTGTCCTGGGATTCGTTTGTGTTCCTCAAAGGTGCCATGGGAACTGCTCAGTACCTCAGTGGCAAGGTCACACAAGACACCGTTTGATAACAGTGGAAAATCTGCCAGAAGGTGCCAATCCACTCCCACTTAAACACTTACATTATACTCCATATTTAACCTAGGACTTAAACACAACTGTCCATGGCTGAGCCCCCAGGGCCTTTTCCTATGAAAGACCAATGCGCTCATCCTAGCGGAAGCAAGGAAACACCCTTCAGCTTGGCTTCAGGACAGGAAGCTGCTTAGGTGAGGGAGATACGCATAACCCTGAGTAATGGGGCTTTCAGATCATCCCTGGATCCAGGCATCTTGAATATACTTGACTCTGAATCTCAAGGAGACAAAGTTGCCAAAAAACAATTTGCCTCAGGCCAGGTGCGGTGAGGGTGAGGCTCCGATGTGGTTAGCTCACTGGTGGTGGTGGGAGGGGACAGCAGAGTCCAGGCACAGGCCTGACAGGAGATGAAAAAGCCTACTTCCTTGGGCCAGTGAGAGCCGCGCAGTAAGAAGCTATCTGTGGCATCTTTGGTAGGTATCAGTGGATGAGCCACTAATTTTGGCAATGGCAGTGACCAAAAATGATCTCCAAGGAACCAAAAAGATAAAAGTAAAAACATGGCACGTATCACACTCTGGCTAAGAACAGAGCACCATACACCAATGACAGACTATTGGAGGTAGGACCAGGCTTAGAGGAAGAGTCCTAAGCAAGCCACATCATAGATAAATTTGAATCTTATAACTTTTGAGTGCGTGAATGAATGTCCTTTCCCTCAAGCCCCAATTTAGCAGGATACAGAAAACAAAGGACGGGTAGAAACATTTAAGTTAATGGGAACATAAGCTGTCAGCCTAACGCTGAGTCATCTGTTCTTACAAAACACTCAGATCTGTCAACTAAGAATCAAGCCACCCATTGCCTTAATTCATTGGTTCTCCAGCTGTAGGTTGAGACCCTTTTGGTGGGGGTCACATATATATATATATCCCGCATACCAGATATTTGCATTACGATTCATAGCAAAGTTATAGTTATGAAGTAGCAACAAAAATAAGTTTATGGTTGGGGGTCACCACAGCATGACGAACTGCATTAAAGGGTCACAGTGTTAGGAAGGTTGAGGACCACTGCCTTACCCAAACCTCTACATGACCATGTGGTTGGTGTGTTTGTACCTACTCCACACACAGCCTCAGAAAGGCTACTTACTTAGTTACCTTCCCCATCATGGTGACAGAGCACCCCACCAAAACAACTTAAGAGAGAAAGGGCTTACTTTGGTTAACAGTTCAAGGCTACATACAGCCAATCACATCAGGGAAGTCATGATGGCAAGAGCTAGAGGTAGCTGGTCATGTTGCATCCACAGAGAGGAGAATGGTGGCACTCAGCTCACTTCCTCCTTTTCATGTAACCCAGGGCTCCAGCTTAGGGAATGGGGCTGCCCACTTCTGGGGCAGATCTTCTTACCCCAGTAAACATTATCTAGATAATCCCACACAGGCATGCCCAGAATCCTAGGTATCTTCCAGATTTTGTCAAATTGGTAATATTAACCACCATACCAACCCCGTCTTATATAAAATAGAAATAATACTAATTTCTACCTCTCAAACCATGAAATTAAGGGACTGAAGATGCTGGTGCTTCCCCTACACTCTCAGAGAGTGTCTACTACTCTACCCTGCTTGCATGGAGCTGTTGTACAAACCATGTGACCCTTTTTAAATGGCCACAGCTGATTAAATCCCAAGTGGACAGCTGGGGCACCAGTCAGATTTTCTTTCAAAGAATTTGAAACTTGAGAGAATTTGGCCTTGGAGAACCAATCTGGAAATGAGTGGAACCTTGGGGATCCAGGCAACATTTTAGGGTAGCCATGACTACCCAAAGCAGATAAGTGAGCAGAGAAACTGGTTCTGAGCAAAGAATGGATTGGTCAGGTAAAGAGAAGAGGAAAAGATGGCATGTAGCCCCCAAAGGGGAAAAGGAAGGGAGGAAGCCTCCAGTGACTGTCTACTTCCTGTGAGGCTAAGCTACACTTTCTACATTACGTGTGGAATTCTTCCATGTTTTTATAAGATAAATCCACCACTCTATTAGCTTTTAAGTGTCCAGTCCTTAAAGAAAAATAGAAGGAAAATTTTAAAATGAAAAATGCCATACAAACCAATTTTATCCAATTTTCACCTCAAACTTAGTGATTAGGAGGAGGAATGAATAAACAGCCCGACCTCTCAGGCGAGAGCAACTTCATGAACCTCCCACACCCTGGAGGGTGGTAACCACTCAGAAACAAGGTGTCAAGACCTAGGAGCAGCCATTACACATCCTGTGGTGGAAAACACTCAGTCTTGATAAAAAGTTTATGTTCAGCCAGATTCTTCTGGCTCTGTGCCAAGATCTAAATTCAATCTGGCTAAAAAGCAAAGTGAGAATGATGTAGTCTGCTTCACTACTAAGTCTAGGGGCATGTCTAGCTTACACATTGGTCTTCCTCCTAACTCTTTGCCTTTGCAGTGCCTTCAGTCTCAGGCAGGCGGTCCACTCCATGGTAAGATCCCAGAGGCTGCTGCTTAATTCCTGCAAAGCAGTGTGCCTTTGTTTAAGGCCTCAGGGAAGCTTCTGGTTGGCCTAACTTGTTGCCCCTGAGCTAATCACCATTGCCAAGGGAATAGAGTCTTTTCTTTTTCTCTGTAGTGATTGGATAGGATTGGTTTCAAATGTTCACAGCAATGGAGCGCCAAGACACTTCTGGAGGAGCAAACTGGGGTGCTTCCACCACAGAGCAAGGAAGCCATGCTGAGGGACTTTTCCAGCCCCTATGGGGCCTTCCTGTTATGAACACTTAACAACAAATAAACCTTCTTTAGCAGGAAAGATATTTTTACTTTAAAATGAGCAGAGTGAACGAAAGACTCATCCTCCTGCCTTGCCTCGCTGTACTTTTGATCAAGTCTCTGCCATCTAGGGAGGCCAGTACCTGCGGATGAGTCACTGTCCCCAGGCCCAGTTCCCCACCCAGCATCTCCTGCCAGCTCCTTGAGTCATCCCTTATTCCACCCTGTGCATTGAGCTTTTCTCACAGTTTCCTGGGATCTCCTGGGACAGATGGAGGGCTGTAGGGGCTCAGTAAAGATGCAGTGTCTTTAGAAGCAATAGGGCCTCTCCTGAAACAAGACTAGCACAAGACCTGGGCAAGATGGTTAGAGGAAGAATTGATTTCGCAGTCCCTGTTGCACTTAAGATCTGCTTGCTTTCCTGTGACCTGGGTCACAGCACACATTCTACTACTGTGCTTTACCCAAGCCTTTAAAATCAGATTCTTTATTATAGCAAGTAGATTTGTGTAGAACTTCTCTTCCCCCACTCTTCTGTTTATAACATAAGCCAACTCCTTTATCATCTTGTACCTGACAGCTCAGGCAGGTCTTCCTGCTTGACATTTCTCCTTCTTAGTCCTCCATCTTTTTGCATGTCCCTAAGAGGCAGTAGTTATCGTCCTTACCCCTGGTTTCACAGCACAAAGGCCGGTGCTAGAGTGTCAAGGCTTCTCGTGTTGTGTGTGGCTATCTGGCTATTCCACAATGCCTCAGAAGGGTCAGCAATATCCTCAAACTTAGCTGTTCCCTAGCACCTAATACAGAGCTCAGCAGAGAAAGTGATGCATAAGTGTGTGTGTGTGTGTGTGTGTGTGTGTGTGTGTGTGTGTAGGGGGAAACAAGTGAGTCCTGCAGAGCCTGGGAAGCTAACTATGTACAGTAATGTCTCTATTTTCATTGAGGTGGTTTGTTAATTCCTTTTCCTTTCACGTCTATGGGATGCTAGGAACAAGAAGAGCTGTTTTCTTCTCAGTATCATCTTGAGTATCTTCTCTGTTGTAGACAGTTCCAGATACTGCTCTGGAAGCCAAGAACGTCCACCCTCAACAAGAACTGTCTGTGGGTAACTGTGGAGGATGGGAGGCCTGAGGTCTGATGGTGCACATCAGTGGAAATACCACAGCAGTGTGATTCCTGGCAGAATGCATTCAGTGTCTGAACACAATAGGAAACAGCCCTTAAATGCTTCGGGATCAATGTGCAATTAATTTAAATTCTTATGCAGTCGCACTGTACAGAATTAAGTGCAGCAGAATAAATATAAATGATGAGAATCATAAACTAACTATAGAGCTGTCAGTGCCCCAGCACTTTCTTACGATAGACCATAGGCCATTTGATCTTCCATAGTTGCTATTGGAAACCTTTAAGAGGTTTTGTTTGTTTGTTTGTTTGTCGTTTGTTTGTCTACTTGTAATATGCTTGAGAAGAAAGAATATTAACCTCTCAATATGAGCAATGATAACAATATTCTTATTCCAAATATTAGCAATTAAAAGCAATCACAAGGGAAGAGCTAAATAAATTCCAATATGTTTGAGTATTCTTTCTTTGCCTACTGCCTGTATATAAGAGGACAGTGTTTCAGCTTACATATTTCTCAATAAACGCTTGCTGATCATTATTATAGTCTAGGAAGCATGTCCTCTAGCTTTTTCCTTAGCATGGCAAACTGAATCTCATTTTAAAAGGGCGAGAATTCCTTGCCTTAGTTACTCCTTCAAACTAGTGTCTTGCCAGAGACCAAACTTAATGATTCCTGTATGCCCATAGCCTTTCCTCATTACAGTGAAGTTCTGCATCGATACCTGGTTTATCTCATGTTCACAAAACCACTGAGTTGTAGAGAACACTATTATTATCTGATTTTGCACCAAGGAAGCAGAACGCATGGAAGGCAAGTGACTTACCCAGGACGATACCATTGATCGTTTGTTGAGCCAGGACTAGCACCAAGCCACTTGATTCTGAGCTTAGTTGGCCTCCCCGTTATTTTGCATTTAAACAGAAAGTCACCCTGATGTCACTAAACGCTGGCTTGAGAGGTCAACTCTGGTCACGGCACGTTATCAAGAATCTTTCTAAAATATGACCTCATTTCATATTTATGTGGGGCCATAAAGAAATTGAAGGATCTAGACTGTGATCCTTGGCAGCCATCCCTTCCTGCAATTGTATGTCATAAGGACTGACAGAGACTTTTCCTTCCATGGAAGACAGCCAAGAAGAGGCAGACGGGTATCAGCAACACTGTTGGTAAACTGGAAGTCTCCGAAGCTGCGTTTCTACAGGCTTTAAACAACCTCTCATCACAAATGCACTACATTCTAAATCCTTGGGTGCTTCTTAAGAGCTCCACTGGCTCTTTAGAATCAGATGCAGAAATCAATGGCACATGCCCTTGAAAGACTTTTTAGCTTTGTCAAGTGAAGATCTTACTGGAGTGTTCCTCCAAGTGGGCCTGATATTCAGCATTCCTATGGGATCTGTTAAGCTCCGGTGCGATATAGACAGGTGGGACTTAGTAGCTGATGACAGAAGAGTCACCCCTTCTGTGTCCCTCCACACTCCTCCTCCACTACTCTAGATATCAGGAATAAATGGGCTCTGATCAGTTTACAGGTCCCACAGAAATACCCCCTACTCAAGCCATTAGCTTGTTAGTGGTTTATTTGGTGGGTCAATATCTGAGTAGGTGGTCTCTTGTAAATTCTAAAGAGTTCTGGAGAAAGAAGAAATCTCAAGGGTAAGTGAAGTGAGTGAGGACTGTATAGGAGTGACGTTTACATCAGAAAGCCCGGCTCATTTCTTGTGCCCAGAGAGATAGGTGGCAGGAAGAAGCCCCTTTGCTCTCGAGTCACAGGGCTAAGAGGTCTTGGAAGTGCTAACAGACTGCTTGTTTTGCAGCTCACTGGTTTCATGACCTAATACACTGTTGAGAGTCATATGGGAGCAAGGCATGTAGGCTCAAGCCTGTATTACCAGAACTTGGGCACCTGAGGCAGAAGGACCACCAAAATTTGAGGCTGGGCTAGCCGATAAAGTGAGACTCTATTTAAGAAAAAAAAACAGAGCTGGATGGATAGCTCAGAGGTTAAGAGCAACGACTGGTCTTCCAAAGGACCTGTGTTCAACCCCAGCGCTTACAGGTCAGCTCCTAACTACAGTTCTAACTCCAGTTATAGGGGGTCTGATGCCTTCATCTTCTCTGTGGGATTCTGCACACACGTGGGGCTTGTACACTCACACAATTATACTCACGCAGACACATAACGATAAAAGATACATAAGTAATTTTAAAAATTGTATAGGAAAAGGAGAATGAAAATTTAATAAGAGGTAACTAAACCTTTAAAATTTTTCACTCTACTTTTTTTGTTGTTGGAGCATTGGATATCTATATTGCAACTGTTACAAATGAATTTTTATGGTTCTGTTATTTTAAAAATCAGATAGCGTTTTCAAAGTCTTAAGTACCTTTATTAGAAATCACAAAAGTAGGGAGGAGATTGTGATTGAGATGTAACTTGAAGAAATAAAAAATAAATTATTAAAAAAACAAAAAACAAAAAAAATTTAAAATGGGTACCTAATTTTCTAGGCTAAACTTCCACGATAGTATCAGCAATGAGATCTAGGTAGTGTGTGACGATTCTCCACTATTATGGATTTATTTTTCTAAGTGTATGTGAAGTGTATGTGTACATGTGTATGTGTGCGTGTGTATGTGTGTCTGCACATGTGTGTGATACATGCTTATGTGCGTGAATGTGAAAGCCAGAGGAGGGCATCCGTGTGTCAGCACCTTTCCTCTATTGCAGTCTACCTTATTGCTGTGAGACAGGGTTTCTCACTGAACTGGAAGTTCATCATTTTGGCTGGGCTGGCTGGCTAGCAAGCTTGAAGGGTCTGCCTGTCCCATCCTCCAGCGTACACATTCATGCTTGGATTTTTACATGGATGCTGAGGACTCGAACACAGGTCCTCACACTTGCACAGTGGGCACTCTTATCTCAGCCATCTCCACAGCCCTCTACTGTTAGTCATACATTACATTACTATGGCACACTCTCCACATTTAAATAATTTTGACACATCATTACCAGCCAACACCTACAGTTTCATTAATACTTCATTCAGAGTTTCTTTGTAACTAATATCCTTTTTCATTCTAGGGACCCATAGGAAATGCCACATTGCATCTAGTCACCACGATCCCCTAAGCATCTCTTAACTGTGGTCTTGAGTTTCTCGAACTTCCTTGTTTTTGGTGACATGACACTTTAGAGACCTATGGTATAGGTATTTGAGACAATGTTTTCCAGGAGGATCACCAGGTAATGAGTTTTGAAGAGGAAAGTTGTTAAAAGTGTTTTTAATTACTAGAGGCTGAGAATGTTGAAGTGAAAAGCCAAGCATTCCCTGCCATGAAGAAAAGCTGATTGGCTTGAGGCAGCATGGTCCACGGTGAACATCTCTCAGCTGCAAAGGCACTTCAAATACAAGATCTCCCAGCAGCATCTGGTCTCCCATTAACTGATATCAAAGTGCCAGAGGTCGTCTCAAGTCTGCTTGCTGTGTTAAATCCTTTTTGGAGACTTTCAGCACTGTCCTATACCTTTTAGGTGGGAAAAAAAATGCTTCAAGCTTCTAATGGAAGTTAATGTGAAACAGCACTCACTTTATAGAAACTGCCTGAGGGTCAGTGTTACTGAGCTCTAGTAGAACCGTGGAACCCCGTGGTGTCTGCCATATGAAGGTCTGATTAAGACACGGGGTGCCACTCTAGTACCTGGCACGGACTTGTGTGGGGGCAAGATGACACCACAGCACAAAGAAGCAGTTTTGAATGTGAATGTAAGGAACTGGGGGATCATGCAATGTCTCTCCTAAGAATTAGCTACCTTCTCCCATGTTGCACTAAGGCAGTTAGGAAAGGAGGAATATTTCCAAAATACAGAAAAGAAAATCAACCCTGATACAATGTAACACAGGCATATATGTTCTATGTGCAGTTTGGGTTTTAGTTGATGAAAAGCTCTCATTATCTGCGTGTTTAGCTACTCGATGCCTTGGTAATCCTACTGTAATCTGTCCACTGTGTTCAAGTACTTCAAGAATAGCCCATATTTACTTAGCAACATATCTTTGCTGTATCTACTTCATCTTAATTAAGCCTTCCCTGCATCCTGACTCGCCTTCTCTACTAATGACTTAGGGAAGTTAAAGATCATGCTCTAACAGACATGGAGAAAGCCAGGGTTTGAACACCAGGGTGAGCCAGAAAGCCAGCAGAGTCTCAGCTCCTAACCAATCCCTACTTTAAATTCTGTTTGGGTTAAAAATGTTTATTTCAGAATGCCTCTGTGAGATCAAGTACCTGTCTTCACTAGCCTGTCTAGGTCACAGCATCAATGTCTAGCCACATGGCACGTATTTCATAGTATCTCAAAGCAGAGGTATTATTACTACTGATTACCACTGTGAAGATAATAAAAAAAATCAAATAGCCTCATTCTCACTGACCCACTGACTAGAGGGACTTAGAGGGAAGCCAGTGTGGTAGGGTTAGTGAAGTTAGTGAAATTACTGGATAGTCAATTTAGCATACTAGCAGCATAGGGATTTTGGACTAGCTTGGCGTAACTTTATGTGAAAGATATGGGCAGAGCCAGTTGTTACCAATTTTCCTGTAAAAAGTGTTGCTAAGAAACCTCACAAGATGTGCAAATCGCATTAACACTGGCTCACTGTTGCAGAGGCTCGGTGGGGCATAGCAGAATCCACCATCAGCAGAGCTGGACCGCTGTAATCCAGCGCAAAAACCTGCCATGGACTTATTAAGGGAGAATCCCTTGAAGTATCCTGCATTGGAGGCTCAGGGTGCCAAGAAGGCGAGTAAGGGAGTCGGGATAAAAATTCTGAGGGAGACTGAGGAGGCAATTCTTGGCTGATTGAAAAGACCGTCCCACATCAACGGTCAGAATAGAATAACTTTGTAGACTGACCACAGCTTCATGGTACAGGTAGACTGGCTTTGCGAACTGGCAATGCCCAACAGACTTTGAACTTGAAAGCTGTAAACCATCCATCCGTACAGACGTACACCAAGAGTAAGTTCCCTTTAAGAAACTTAAAATAGTGTTAAGTGTTTGTTTTTTATAGGTATTAGAGTGTTTTAGGTATTAAGATAGATTATAGATTTTAGAATTAAGGTTTAGGTTATAGGATTTAGGAATATTATAGGTGATTGCTAAATATTAATAAATATAAGTGTGATAAATAAAAATATTCTGTGACAAGCCAGACATTCCACAGTCCTGTGGTATGGAACTGTGGTTGTGTGGCTTGGCACTCAGCGTTCTAAAAGCTAGCAGCGCAGAGGAAACTGGTCAGGAGGTGGTTGCCAACAGGGATGGACTTTCATTCATTGTTCCCAAGACAAGAGGCCATGCCACCCTGTATGGAGTCCTGGGGACACTGGGCAGACAGAGGGAGGGGAGGCAGGGCAGGCACTGGCCTTGTCCTCCAAGGGGATGTACCACAAGGCAGAACAGGGCTCCAGAAAAGGGGATTTCTGTCATTGCCACACAAAAAAAATCCAGTATCCATCAAGCATGGCAAAGGATTTCATTTTACAAGCCAGATTTATACTCTAGTGTTTACATATATGTGTATGTAAATATGTGTACATTTAAAAAAATGCTTGCATGCATACAATAGTTCTCCTAAACTCAAGCTCAGCATCTTGCAGCCTTACCCCTCCCCTACCTGGTCATGAATTCTCCACATTTAGTGGGTCCAAGTAAACATGGTCTTTTTTTTTTCTCTCAAAAACCTAGAAATGCAATAAATGAGAATAAAACTAGACAGGCTTATTTTGACCACACAGCTTCTTCCATAAGAGAAGCTGTGTTTTCTGAACCAATTGAGAAATGTTTCCTTCACAGTCATGAGAAAAATCAAACACCATATTTTCTCAAGCCCCAGCAAACACTTTATTCTCCTCATTTAGTCTCAAAAACGTTGGAAGCCAAACCTGAAAGGGCCCTTCAGCAAACATATGAGTGCTCAACAGAAAAGTAAAAGAAGTTGGAAGAAGAAACACCAGTTTCTGTTAACTGTATTCAGGAGTGTTTTTCTTTGGTACAGTCCTCAAACTTGATAAATTAGTTACAACGTCGGTAGAAATAAAAGAAGTAGTCTGTGAAGAAAATCCCAGCAAAAAAAGCATCCGTTGAACAGTCCGCTAAATCCTATGGGAACAGGAAAAGAGAAGGATGAATGTAAAAGTTAACTATAGTTAGTGTTTCTTTTATTAGTTGTTTAATTTCCTACTAAAAAGGAAAAGGAAAGATTAAAAAAAAAAAAAAAGGCATGCTTACTGGTGCAGCTACTCGGAAATGGTACGCACTGTCAGAGAAAGGGGCCACCGGGAGGCTCCAAATGTGCTGATATCCCTGAGTAAGGAAGGAGAGACACCCAGCTCACACCACGTGTTTCACCCAGTTGGAAGGAGGGCAGGCTAGGGTGGCATGTCCTTGACAACTGTGGGAGAGGCTCTATGACAACAGTTCTCGATATATGAAACTATACCAGTCTGCAGGCTCTTAAGGAAGCAAGGAAGATGCCGAGACAAACAGGGTGGCCAGGGTCAGCTAAGAAGAAGCACTGGCATTTGGTTCCAGGCATCCTTCCCCTCAGCAGGGAGCACAGGCCACCATCCTAAACATCTTCTGCTGGAACCAGGACATAACATTAAGGAGCCAGAAGGCATTACCTGTGTCATCTGAGAATCTTCTCCTTCTCCACGGCTTTGAGTTCTCTCCCGTTGACTGTGGAAACATATATTCCCAAGGGTGAATTTACACTGGAAGACTATCAATGGCTCTGTTGTGCTTTGAGAGATGAGAAAAGAGGGAAAAGTAGTCAGTAAACTCTACTAGGTTACATTTTGATAAAAAGATGAATTGATGGGCACCTAACTAATCCTCCCTGGGGCCATGCCTTAGTCAGGGTTACTGTTGTTAACTACGTCCAAAAGCAACTTGTGGAGGAAACGGTGTATTTAGTTTATGCTCCCCCTATACTGTTCATCATTGAAGGAAGTCAGGACAGGAACTCACACAGGACAGAAACCTGGAGGCAGGAGCTGATACAGAGGCCATGGAGCAGTGTTGCTTACTGGCTTGCTCCCCATGGCTTGCACAGCCTGCTTTTTTATAGAAGCCAGGACCACCAGCCCAGGGACAGCACCACCCACAATGGGCTGGACCCTCCCCCACCAATCACTAAATAAGAAAATGCCCTATAGGTTTGCCCACAGTACAATCTTATTGGGGTACATTTTCTCAATTGAGGTTCTCTCCTTTTAGACAACTGTAGCTTGTGTTGAGTTGACATAAAACTAGCCAGCAGAGTCCAAGACAGGCATTCTGTTACATAATCCTCAGCAATGCTGAGAGGCTCGCTCTCACCTCACTGCTACAGAAGAAAAATGGACCCTCAGAGGATTAACATACCATAAGTTCTAAGCCTAGCATCACGACTCAAAACATCTTATCTCCACACGTGGTCACTGCCTTTGGATATATCTATTCTGTTTTCACTGGCAGTTGAACTTACATTTGTCTGAAGCCCCTAAGGCTTTAGATGCTGTACAGTCCTGGTTTGGGTTGATAGTATTCGAAATGGCACTGCTAGCACACATTAGCAGTGACTCGGAAGGAAGGACAGATTGACAGAGGTGGGAAGGACCTGAAGGTTCAGGGGTAGAGGGTAGCCAGAATGCGTTAGATACATGCTTGAAATTGTCAAAGAACTACGCTTTTTTAAAGATAAAGCTTTTTACGTGGGTGCCAGGGATTGAACTTGCATCCTTGTGCTTGTGTGCAAGCACTCTCCCAACTGAGCCATCTCTCCTTCCTGCTCCAGAACACACGTTTGACCTGTGTTCCCTAGCGTCCCACCTAGTGTCAAACATAACCTAGGAAGAAACTCATCCTGGGAGGGCTGCTGTAAGGATTATATGTCCCAATATCGACATGTGTACTATCTATGACAGGTAGTCTGTGCTCAGTAAATGGCAGTTACTAACTTTGTCAGGGTCAACAACTTCTCATAACAACAACTCTACGTGCCGTGGTATTATGTAATATTCCTTTTCTAGGTGGAGAAATGGTAGCACAGAGATGGTGACTGTCTCTTCCAAGATCTCTTCTAAAATGAGGAAATAACAGACAGAATTCAGATTCTGGTCTGCCCAATAAAGCAAAAGAATACCACCTACATTTGAATTCCCACTGGGAAGTCACCCAAATGTTCAACTCCCATTCAGGGGCCACATTAATGTTGGTGTTCCTACCCCAGTTCAAAAGAGACTGTCAGGGGAACCCAGTGGCCTGTGAATATCAAACTTCCTACAAGTAAGAATATGGCTTCCAGCCCTCCCATTCCCTGCAGGAGTCTGGATGACCCCACCCTCTATACCCTTTATCAGTTAAAGTGGACTGACAGTACTTTACCTCCTGACTCACTAAACTATGACAACAGTTCATACTTACTGTTCAGTGAATAAGAAAGTACCATTTTTTTTCTTAGAGCCACACACTTACTTGATTTCCAGAGAGAACTTGACGTTGGTAGGTGTGTTCTTATTAACAGGGATATTATAATTATAATGTCCAGGCCTAATTTTAGAAGAAAATAAAATCACAAGTCAAAATATGCCCCAAAAAGCTTCAAAGGGATTTTTGCCATTTACTACATACAGTGTAAACTGCAAAATATCACATGATAAATTTAGAAAGTGAAGTTTAATGTGCTCCCATTTCTGTAGTTTACAGAGGCAAACTTATCCAATGTCAGGGTGAGCTTGTTTGTGCCTTAATATAAAATATGGAAAAAGCAAATATACAAAATCAAATGCACAGGAAATAACTTTGGTCATAGAGAAACAAATTTCAGAAGAAAAATAAAGTAAACTTAAAATCTCCCTGGAGAGGAAACATGAGATAATACCAGCATAAACTACTCTCCCTTTCAAACAATTTTAGCAGGAAATGTGTATATTTAGAAGCAAAATCAGCTATAATTATGATAGCTCTGATTACCATTTCTTGATGGAGGAAATTGTAAGGTAGACTTGCTTATCCCTGAGTCTACCTATCATATGAGAGATGCTTAGCAGGAAGGGGGTGGCCCACTGACTCCTACTGTAATGAAAACTCTAGCGAATGGTATGTTTGTATTTACTCAAGCACTCTTTATGGTTGGACATCCCATGGATGGCATGGAAAAACAACACAAATCAGATTAGGGGGGAAAAGAACCAGCCCTTTTAGATTATCTTTAAATTAATACTAAACTAATTGCCAAAATGAGAAAGAAAAAAATATAGGTAGTTGAAAAAGTCAGCATTTTATAATATTTTAAGAATATAAAAATGCCATATTATGAACCTTGGTATGTACCATTTTTACTTATCACTATATTTTAAAAACTAAAATTAAATGAGTTATATACCAAGATACAAAAAAGCACATCAAACTGTGCACCAGGAATATATTTAAATTTTACTTAACAATTAGATGTCAAAAAAGCTGAAAATCAACATTATCAGTACACACACACACATACACAATGTCCCTTAGCATCAGAGTCTGTAGGTCAACTGGGAAGCTTAAACACATGGAATTCCTTTACTATCACACACCTTCCAATATCTGCTGCTTTTCAGTACCCCCACTCAACTGATAATAGCCCTATCTTCTGGGTGAGAAATGAATGTATGAAAATAAACATTTTGCTTGAGCCTAGAATTTGGGCCTGATTCATCTGACTCATCTCCCTAATATCATTCTACCATATTAACTAACATCTGTCTTGGGTGTTTGCTAAAGGTGTGAGCTAAAGCAAGCTTGTTCAGCTCACAGAAAACTGCGAAATAGAGATAAATAACATCAGCTTCTTAGAGCTGATGTGAGAGTTCAGTGTGATAATGAATATAGGAAACGTAAGTAATTTTTAAATACAGGTTATTTTTATAACTCAGGACCATCAACTTGAAGCCTCATCTATTGGACTGAAAAAGAACGAAGGCTGAAAACTCAAAGGACATGTGACCCCCAACTGAAAGCAATGTCTCAGCTCTAGCCGCCCAACAGATAAATATCAAATTAAGAAATAAGCCCCATTCTGAACATCTACAATTTGCATTTGCACTTGCTGCAGCCACTTGCATTCTACAGGTCTGGATGCATCGCTGCCTTGTGTGGGGGTGACACTCTAGGGATGGATGCTGCGGAAAATGTCTGAAGTATCTGGGCAATTGTTTGCCTGCTAGAAAAAAAAAAGACACACTAAGCTGAGCTAGATTTCCACAGCAGTTATAATAATACCCTTTGTTGTTACAGAAACATCAACTCACTTGGGTCCACCTTGTATTCAAAGTCAACTAGCCACTCTGGGCATTGGTGTGTGTCCCCAAGGGACAGTCTGTTCCCTAGGATCTTGCTTTGGGTCTAGCCACTAAGTGAGGAGATTGGGATCATGAGGGTGGTGGTTTATTGGCACGTGCTAATACCCACCGATTTATGCCTCCCTCATCTTCCATGTATCCAATGTGCTTTTACTTGAGGAACAATGTAAACACACATGGATTTCAACATGAAGCTTTGGTTTTCATTCCAGTCTCAAAACTATAATGCTGAATAAATTCCAGAAGCAGCCAGGGCATCATGAGAGGCTTACCCACCCACAGCGGAGCATTCTGCTGCAATACCGACGGTCTATCATTTGCTGGATTTCCATAATCTGAATGGAAGTGATGGTTGTATCAATCCCTGCATTAAGGAGAAATGGAGAAAATAAACTCTTGTGCTCCTGCTTAGCTCCCAAACTGCAGAACATAAGCTAAGAGAGTTCTGGACATATGTAGCCTGTCCACATCCAAATGAGAAAAGGAGGAAGAAGTCTGGACAAGGCTTTTGTTTTGGGGAGGATAAGTAATTTTAGCAAATTTTAAGAGATTGTTAATGAAAATCCAGGCTCCTAGAAACAGGCCGCATCATATCCAAAAGAATTTCTGGACTATGAAAATCCCACTAAATTGGAATTTACTAGAGAGGGCGGATGTGATGTGACATGCAACTTGCTTCAGGAAATAGAAAATGAGCTAAAAATATAGTCAGAACAAAAAAGGAAGGCAGGAACTTCAAAGACATTACTAAAATCATAGAGCTTAACCACAGCTTATCTGGCTGCAGATGACCATCCTGAATGCCTCATTAATGTTCAAGCTGACATGGATTATAAAACATGGCTACCCAGGGGTCCACAGTGGTGTGTGTGTGTGTATGCATGTGTCTATGTGTTATGTGTGTGTCTCTGTCTTTCTGTCTGTCTGTGTGGTGATGGGTGGGTATGGCAGGTAGGGTGGTTGTCTCTTTGTTCCTGTTCTCACCCCAGTAATGCTCTTAAGGCCCTGGTGCTGCCTAGTCCCAGAGGGCATAAAGAGTGTCATTTAAGGGGCTGGAGAGATGGCTCAGTGGTTAAGAGCACTGCCTAGTGCTCTTCCAAAGGTCCTGAGTTCAATTCCCAGCAACCACATGGTGGCTCACAACCATCCACAATGTGATCTGGTGCCCTCTTCTGGAATGCAGGTGTACATGCAGATAGAGCACACATATGCATAAAATAAATAAAATAAATCTTAAAAAAAAAAAAGAGTGTCATTTAAATGTCAACTTACAGTCACTCTCCCAGTTAGGGCTGATAAGCGCATTTCTTGTCAGGAAAGCTTTGCTTTTGTCTTCTGAAGAGTAAAAACATGTGTCAGTCCTTGTTCGGATGATAAAAAAAATTGATCTATGAGTTGAATACAATTCAATCCTTCCCCTCTCCCACCTTAACGCTTACCCACACCTATCCCCTTTCTTCCATATCTAGTTTATTCTCATCCACATCAAGAAACCATCTGTTATGGGTAAGTTGCACACACCCCATCATATGGTGAAACCCCAACATTTTCTTCTTCAGAGGCTGCTCTGTTTGGAGATATGGCTTTAAAGAATGGATGAAGAAGACTGGAGGCAGTTGAGGTGAGCTCAACTGTCCTTATCTGACAGCTGTCCTAATCAGAGCAGATTTTAGGGAAACACCAGGTGGATCTTTGTGTACACACGTGCATAAAGAAAAGACCATTTAGGACCTAGCAAGAAGGTAGCTTCTGCAGGCAAAGGGAAGAAGACATTCAAAGAAGCCCAATTTGTTGACACCAAGGTCTTGGACCTCTAGCCTCCAAAACTGTCAAAAAACCAAATGTCTGCTGTTGACACCATCCAGTCAGGGGTGTTCTGTCATGGCAGGCTGAGCAGACTGCAGTGCCATCCCAAGAGGCCCCACAGCTAACAGCTGCCTCCTTTCTGGTGGCACAGCACGTGATCATCAGTCAGCGATGCGCATCCTCCCCTGTGCCCAAGGCATGTTATTACCTCTGTGTTATCCCTTAACATTGAATGTGTTTTTATTCCTTCAGGGCCATTCCAGAATAAGAAACCTCAGTTATCCTCTTGACCCTCTATAACTCCTGGAGTGGTCTGTATCATATTAAGGAAGCATTATTCTCTGATTAACGACAAGCTAATGGTGGTTTTATTTCTCATCTCTATTCTGAATCAAAAACGGTGCTAATCAAAGCCATTAGACTTATGTACCTTAGGGTCACTTTCTGCATTGTTTATGCAATATTTAAACAATGGGAAGAAGTCATTAGAGGGTGTCTGTGTGGATACATCCAGTGGCAGAAGAGTTGCAACTCCAGGGACAGGCCATTCCTCTTCTGGGCAGCCCTATTTGACCCTTTCATTGAGTTCTCATTGCTCTTCCTGTTCATCTGTTTTGATGCCAATTCTCCTTGGGTGAGAACAGGCCCCAAAGACAACAGCTGTGCCCAGCCCAAGCTTAGCTCATATGTGGTTGCTGAAAATCATATCTCCTTTACTTTTGGATGAGAATAAAAATTATTACAAATTGACATTCACAAACCATGAACAAGGATGAAACAGCCACATGGACATTGGAATCTGATTTCTGACCTATCCTGGAAACTCAGAGGAGAGTAAGGTGGTGATGTTGGGGAATAATCTGTTGAGGATTCAGTCCAGGTATCACTAGGGCATGGAGTAGATGGTGTATTGGTTCCCATTGGCTTTTTCTACCCTGCCTATCCCATGCCCTCTCTCCTACATAATAGATCCTATTAAACTAGATAATACGGTTCAAAGGCCATGACCAAAGTGAGTAAAAGTGAAGAAAATAAATAAAAGTAAACTATCTCTACAGTGAAATGATAAATATTAACCATCATCCAAACAGCATTGGAGATGCTTGAAGATGATCAGGTGCTCTTGACTGGGTGCTCCTTCAAGGTTATTTAATAACTTGGATATTTCCATATTAGGGAAAATCATATAATATATATTTGCAGTGAATGATAATAAAAACAACTATGCCAACTATTTATTGACATTTCCTATTGGATGTTGTTGTGAGCACCTAATGACAGCCCCAAAGGACGGTTGTCCCTACTTCACAGATAGCGTCACGGGATAAGAATAGAGAATAAGGGATAAGACGAAGAGTACACGGGACAGGGAACAGAGAGGGACTTACATTCCAAACTGTCTGACTCTGTACACCACCATTCTGCCATCCTAGAATTACATGAAACAAGATCCATGAAGAAAAAAATTGAGTCTAAACTATGAGGGGAAGAGGACCCAGTGAGCTGAAGACAGGAATCAGATCGGAGGGGTGGGGACAGAGCCAGAACACTCTGTGTGCAGGAGAAAATGACATTTCCAAAGCTATTTTGAAGAGGCAGCTGTTCAAGTGTCAGGACTATGCAAAAATGAATCTTTTAATTTTTTTATTATTTAAAAAGTTTTTTAAGGTTATTTATGTGTACAAGGTTTTTGCCTGTATGTCTGTGCACCATGTGCATGACATATCTGAAGTGGTCAGAAGAGGGCATCGGATGCCTGGAATTGGAGTTCCAGATGGTCATGAGCCAACATCTGACTGCTGGGAACTGAACCTGGGACCTCAGATAAAAAGGATGCTGGGCAGAAAAGTTTAAGAAGCTGTAGCATAGGTGACTGGTATAGTACACTTCTGGGTGTGTCGGTAGGGGCATTTCAAAGATGGCTGTTAGGTGGGACAACATCTTATAGGGAGAGCCCTACCCTGAATGTAGACAGCACCACTCAATAGAGTGGGAGCTGAGATGGAGAAAAGCAAATAGAGAAAGCATTCTAGAGCATGCCCACATTTTCTCTCCCGTCTGCTTGCTGGTAAGAGGTGAATCACCACTCCTCAACCTATCCCTGTTGCCATGGTGATTTGCCCATCTTAGCCCCAGAATAATGAGGCCAATCAACCATAGACTGAACCCTCTAAAACCATGAGCCAAACAAGTATTTCCTTTGTAAGTTGCTTTTCTCAAGTATTTTCTCATGGCAATTAAAAAAGTAAATAAATTATGATCAAGGCAACACACAGAAGGACGGGTTGGTTTATTTGGGCTTATGGCTCCAGAGGGGTAGCCGACAGCAAGGCAGGTGGCTGGAACAGCAAGCTGAGATCACACATCTTAAACTAAAGCCACAAAGCAGAGAAAGTGAACTCAAAATAGCCATCTTTAAGTTCTCAAAGCCCACCTCCAATGACATACCTCTTTCAGGGGGATCACACTCACTAACCCTCCCCAAACAGCATCACCAACTGGGGACAAAGTATTCAAATGCCCAAGACTGTGGAGAACATCTCCTTCAAAACCACCACAGAGAGCTGATTTTTTTTTTTTCAGATTTATGTCTGCATTCAGTTTCAGGATAGGAACTGGGTACAATACTTGGAGACACTCTTTCTTTAAATTTCTCTCCTCTTCTGCTCTTCTTGCAGGTGGAAGGGCCTGCTTACACACTGCCCACCTGGCCATGAACACCTTAAAAATGAACTTGTCTATGTTCGTGGTTCAGTGGGTAGGCAATGCAGGCTTTTTTGCAAATATTTGCAGAAGAATAGAAGGGAATGAAAAAGAAAAGCCAGTTGTTTAAGCTTTAAATATCTTCCCCTTACTCAAAAGGAAAATTCCCAGGATAGGACGTGAAGGATGCCGAGAAGAGATTTGAGAGACTACGTTTCTTCCCCCTCTCAGCAAACAGGAGTGATAAGGGCTTACAGACAACGCAAGTGTCTAAGCATGCACCTCAAAACAATGCATTCTATTAATGGATCTTGAGATATGAGAAATTTCTAGAAAACTGAATATTCATTTTCTTTTGTATGTAAATACATATGGTCTCCCCAGGGCCCAGATTTCTTAGATTCAAGCTGTTCCAACAATAACTTTTGGGTTCTTGTCTTTTACTAATAGTTTCACTTAAGATTGCCTCCACAAAAGGCTAAGGGTTTACAAGGCAAATAAGATGTAAAGAAAGGCAGATACTGGAACTTCTCCCTGCTGTCTGTTTTCCCTTACCTTTTGTTGTGTTTCCTGGCTGAGCTTGCAGGGAAAGAAGCTCACTTTACCTTCGGGCAATAATACTTCTCCACAGAATTTGTGATATATTGTTCTTATTTGTGGGTGTGTGTGTTTGTGTGTTGTGTGACAAGGTCTTGTAGGGATTCTGGGGATGTTCTACCATGCCCTGATAAGGTTTTTTTTTTTTTTTAGCAGTAATTGAAACTATGAGGTTGCAGCTCAGCAGCTAAGAGCTTGTACTGCTCTTTCTGAGAATCCAAGTGTGGGTCCTTGGGTCTAGGTCAGGATCTTTGTCTATGACACAGCACCTGTAACTCCAGCTCCAAGGGATCCAGTCCCCTCTTCTGGTCCCCATGGCATTTTCAGTTATGTATACATACACAGACACACAGACACACAGACACAGACACACATAATTAAAAATAAAATATGTACTTTTTGTAGGTGAGGTTGAGGGCCAGAGAGATGAACAGTGGGTAAAGAAGCTTGCCACACAAGCCTGATGACCTGACCTGTTGTGGCCAGCCCACATATAAAGGAGAAAAGAGGAAACTGACTCTGACAGTGACATGCACTTCGAGGCATCACATGTCTGCACTCACACACCACGCACACCCACATACTCTCCCATGATGATAATAAAGTTAAAACATTTTAGGTGGAGTTGAGAAGGGAGAACCTTATATATTAAAATTATAAAAAAATATTTTCAAATGCGAAAATAAAGTTTAAATTCTCTACAAAGATATGAAATAATATCAAAAGGGAAGAAAATTACATGATCACCTCAAGGCTCTGCCCACTGACCATATTCTGTGTGTCAGGCTGCTTATAAATAGTACTTTCATTCATTTACTTCATTGAGGCACATGGTAGATTTTTATTCCCTTCATCAATTTTGAAACAAATATGACCTATCTGACTTGCTTTGGCCAACAGAGTGTAAGCAGAAGTGACACATGTTATACTGAGGTGGGAGCGCTAGGAGGCAGTGTACGGTATGATTTGTTCCCTCGCCACAACTTCAGTTATTATGGAAATACTGGGACATGGAATCACCTCCAGCTGGCTCCTGAACATGGTGAGCCAGAGTGCTGTTTCAAGCCCCATTGGATATACAGACAGAAATAAATTATTGCCATCTGACACCCCCATCATTTCAGAGTCACTGCTTCAGCAGCACCCTGGGGAAAAAAAAACACACTAGTACATACTGCTGACACTAACCCTATTGCTAAGGCTTTCCTGCACACTTGATAATGTGCAGCTACAGAGTGAGATTTCTAGAACAGTAAGCTAGAGTCCATTTGGAAGAAATGAATTTGACCTTACAGAGGTAAATTCAATTGGAGCCCCTGACCAAGTTTCTAAAACTTTTTCTTTTAAACATAAAAAGGTCCTAGGGAGATGGCTCAGTTGGTAAAGTATTTGCTTTGCAAGCATGAGGACCTGAGTTCAGTTCCCAGTGCCCATGTAAAAGCCAGGTGCAGCAGCATGACCTAGAACTAGGGTGGGGTGGGGTGGAGTGGTGGGGGGATGTGTGCAGAGGTGGACAAAGGCGGATTCCCAGAGCTTGTCTGCTAGGCAGCCTAGCCAATCGGTGAGCACTTGGTTCAGTGAGAGACTCTGTGTCGAAAATTAAGATCACCTCCATACATTCACACAGGGCTACACACACTCACAAGCACTGACACATATACCCCATACACAAATGAAGTAAACAAAACCAATAGTCGTGTACGTGTATACACAAGGGAAAGGAAGACTTCTGAAAATGGAAATGCCAAGCTGGTGGTTTTTGCTAACTCAAAGTTTACCTTCAAGTTAGGGTTTCCAAAGATCCTTCCTTCTTTCTTTCCTTCCTTCCTTTCTCAATGTTTCTTGTATTTTTCCCAAACTAATATAGACAGAAAGCCTTCACACCCCACCATTTAAGCTCTAAATGAGCCTCCCTGCCCCCCCCCACTGAAAAAAACAAAACAAAAGCAAAAAACTCAACCTAAATGCACATGATTACCTAACCATCTTGGATGGTGAGAGACAAATGAAATTTTTCTACTAGGTAAATGTTAGAAATAATTAGCCAATATTTCCTCTCTGGGGAAGGTGCTCAATATTCAGATGGCTACCAGTTCCATGTGTCCATGTTTTTGAAGATTTTTCCTGTGCCAAACAAAAGAGTGGAACCACTATCTAAATCCATCCATGAACCATCCAAGTAAATATCAACAAGGGAAAACCTCAAGTTCAAAGGCCTGGCTGTTTCTTTCGGAACATCATTTACCTGCCCATTGTCTCTGATGGATATCTCTTTCCGCCTCCAATTGTCTTTGTACAGGACTTGAAAATAATATTCTTGGTCCCCACACAGGGCAGCAGTAAGTTTCCTGACATGGCAGGATCTCACAGAAAGTGATTTCAGGCACTGGAGGGGCGGTCTGGGTTGTGTGAGGAGCTGCAAGGCATTGAGCGGAAGGAAGGGTCACAGGAAGTGGTGGCAGAGCGAGGGAAAGTGGGCTGGAAGTGTGGTGGTTAGGAACAGGAAGGCTGTACCTGAAGTGGAGGCTATGGATGGTACAGCTGGCTCTGGAGAGCTTGTAATATTGCTGGAAGAGTACAAAATGGTTAGTGAAAGAGGCCTTGGAGAGTCCTTCTCTAAGGGGCTGGAGTGATTAGGAGCATTTGCTGTTCTTGATGAAAACCCAGGTTCAGTTCCCAGCCCTGTCAGTGAATTCAGTCAGCCTGTAACTCCAACTCCAGGGGATCCAATGCCCTCTCTGGCCTCCTCAGGTACACATACCCATAAAAAAGAATAAATCTTTTTTTTTTTTTTAAGTCCTTCTCTCAAAGGAACACAAGATCTGAATTCTTACCTTAGAGGGAGATTTGGGGAGCGCCGGACTTGATCCTTTAAGCTAAGGATGTACAGGGCCACGATTGTCAAGGCACTATTGAAGGGGGGAAAAGCATTATGTGGCAGATTTGTTTCCATCTGTATCTCTCTCAAGCTTCCAGCTGGCCAAAGATGTACTTTCAGGCCACACAGACCGGAGAAGAGTACAGAGGCAGCTGGAGTAGGCAGAAATGCCATGGAAACCAGCACAGTTAGGTTTTTCTGCCGGGGAAAGAGAAGAGAGCCCTGGGATCCCAGTAGTTCAGAGCAGACCCCTGGTGGTAGCAAGCCATCACCAGAGGAAGTCAGTCAACAGCTGGGGGCAGCTCTCTGCTCCCTGCAAGAAAAGCAAAATTCGATTCCTGGTGGTGGTGTTCAGCCATGGACCCCAAATCCTTTGGTCACCTCCAGTATCTTTCCAAGTATAACATATCAGCTTGGGTGGAAGGAAGAAAAGAAATGCAGAAAAGCACCCACATGCTGACTCCAAATAGTGAAGGTGTCGTTCCTCTTGCTAACATAATTTATTCAGCAAAATTAACAAGTTCCTGAAAGGTCCTAGGGTTTGGGGTGTGAATCCCAGCAGTGTTTGTGCATCAAAATGTTGTGTGTCTTCCTCCTTGAAGGGAGTTTTTACACTTTCTCATGAGTCATCACAAATCCTGCTGGAAATAAGGTCACTTTGCTGCCTTCCCAGCCTCACTTCACACCTTGTTTTCCAAACTCAACTCCTCAGTACTTTGTTCTCCCATAAAGGTGGTAGATTTACCAACACTGCATACAAACAGAGACATGCCACACACATTTGTGTGAACTCCATTCACAAGAAGGGAATTCCTCACGTTCTTAGAGGCAGCCAGCGGCTGGCCAACAGGCTCAGGCCTTTCTGGGAAAGTGGCGCTAAGTCCAAAGATGGACCTGTAGTCAGACTCTGTAGTGTCACCTTGGCGACTCTTCATTGTGGGTCTGGTCTCTCTTGCTTTGTGCCTTCCTGTGTCTCACACTTAACATCTCCCCCAGAATTAATGCTAAAATCTTTTCCTCTATTTGTGTTTGACATCTGCCTCGAAGCACAGCCCAGAGGACTTCTGGCGCATTAGGATAAATAAAGAGACATTTGCTCTATTTGGATGCAAACCGTGGTTTCAATTCTTCTTGGGTACAACAGTTATGAAGCCCATTACCTCCCATTCGGGGTCCTAATGGTCAACGATGGGCTCAGAAGATGTGACAAACAGGCTTTAAGTGCAGTCTCTTTACTCAGAACTAGACTCCCTATCACCTCCTCACAGACCTGGGATGACTATCTCTGGACCATCTGAACTGTGTCTGCTAACAGAAGATGGTCACCCTTCCTTGGATGGGGAACCTAGCAGAAGACAGGCACTTAGAAGAATGAGGGGGGATAAAAGGTGCAAAGGGAATTTTGATGGGAATTTTGTGTCATGGTATCGAATCCCTGGGCATCTTCCCACTATGGGCATTAGCTGGGCTAGACTAAGTTTAACCAATGATAGAACATGCATTTAGCATGTTTAAAGACCAGGGTTCAACCCTGGGGTCAAATTAATCAATCACTCACTCAATCATCTCAACGTAAAAAGTGAAAAGCTGAGCGAAGAAGGGTGGAGTGTGTCCTGGAGCTAGGGGGCACCTTGGGCACTTCACTCCCTTTGCCTCTGAGGCATTAGTCTTCCTCCCCTCCTTAACCACGATCACAAAGCATTGCTCTTCTTTTACTATGCTAGACCATCAACAAGGAAGGAAACCATTCACAGGCCCAGAGAACACAATCAAGATAAACAGAATGTAGAGCTCCATCCTAGTGACCTCAGGATCCTAGAGAGCAGAGGCCTGAGAAAGTAAGACATGGCGAGGCATCATTCTACTCCTGGCTCCATCTCTCTCCATCCTCACCCCACAACCAGCTTGGCACTGTCCTCCACTATCTCCCCACTCCCACCTCCTCTCTCCCCACTCCCACCTCCTCTCTCCCCACTCCC
>CAJQZJ010037518.1:42091-52998 GCA_907164525.1 Lophiomys imhausi | reverse complement strand
TCTCTCCCCACTCCTACTTCACTCTCTCCCACTCCCACCTCCTCTCTCCCCACTCCTACTTCACTCTCTCCACTCCCACCTCCACAATCACTTCTACGCCTTCTTCTACTCTTTCTTCCACTTCTATATCCACTCTCTGAAACCAAACTTTTTAAAATTATTCAACACTTATTTATTAGTAGCTATATTTACTTATAACAAATATAAACACTTAACTACTAACTCTACGAATGCCTACAACCCCTATGACCTAACCACTAAACCTATTGATAACTATTACAACTATTTTCATAACCTTTTAGAAGGATACAGTCTCTGGGGCAGGTCCTCAGTCATCAGGAACACAGTCTCTGGGGTAGACCCTTTAATGCACTTAGCAGTCTTTCTTCTGGAATATCTCAAATGTAGATCCGTCAGGGTAAATTGGCTATGGCAGTCTCACCTTAAATAAGGTTTGAGGCTTTCTTCTCTCTGGGAGACCCCAGCTGTCTGTAGGCCAACTTAGTTCCTTTGTATCGGCAACTCTGCCACTCTGCCTCAGTCTTTAAAGCTGGCCACAATTTCGTTCAGGCCACTGTTTGGACAGGTCAAACCCCTCTAGGCAAAAGCTGAGCCACAGGGTTTAGTCCTTGGCCTTTTGCTGTCTTGCTGAGGCTTTCTCTGCTCACCAGCTTCTTTCTGCCTCAGGAAGATCTGGCCATCAGTCCACCAGCACTTTCTCCAGCAGAGGATACAAACTACTCGTTGTTGTCCTTTCTAGCATGAGGACTCACTGGCATTGGAGCTCTCTAGCATGCAGCTCTCTAGCATGTGTCCCCTTGGCTCCATCCACTTGTCCTTAAATAGGATCTCTCCTTGTTCTGCCTGCTTCAGCTTATTTTGGGCTCTGCCCACTTAGCCGCTGAAAACAATGCCAGGCCAAATACCTTGTTTTTAGTTCATAAAGTCTTTCCTTGTTTCACCTGGCTTCGACCTTGTTTTCAGTCCATAGAGACTCTCCTCGTTTCACGTGACTTCATCCATAAGCTGATAAGCTAATTGCTCACAGCCAAGTTGATCTTCAGGCCCCAAATTAAGAGACTGTATCAGAAACCCCTAGATATTTACTAAATCTAATTTATATTAATCTAAGTACAACTCTCTCCCTGATTCCCACCCCTACAACCACCTCTATCCCTTCCTCCACATCTCCAATCCCACCTCCATGCAGAGAGAGAGGTCGAAGCAACTCCATCCTCCACTGCTGCATTTGCCTGTTTACCCTCTTAGTAATCTGGGCTTTTATTTCACTGCCTCCATGCATTTCCACAGTTCTTGGTGTCTCTTTCATACAAGGTCTTCAGTGAAGAAGGCCAAGCACCCTAACGGATATGAAGGGCCAGACAGCACAGACTGCCCTAGATTTACTACTTAACCCTTTCTCCCAAGTAGACAAAAAAGAAAACAAAAAACTTAACAGTATTACTACAAAAATAAGACACATATAACATACATACACATACATGCATACACATACACACACCACATACTCACACACACAAACATACACACAATACTTACACATATAGACAAACACACACACTATAGTCTGCTGCTAAATCACAGTTGATTGAAAAAAATAAAATCACCATTCATGTCACATCAAAGTACATACACCCAGTGGTCTTTTCTTCAAGACTGAATTTCAAAAGGGCTCCCTCATCTTCAAGCTATCAAAGGTTATGCCTGGTTTAAAAGCTCCTTGTCTTCAAAGAAAAGAGAAGGTCAGTCCTCAGTTCATAGGTGAGAAAAGAGAGACAAGGGGGAAAAAGGAGCTTGAAAGTGTAACATTGAGGCTTTCCTTACCAAAATGTCATCACAGCAATCAGAGCAGTAACCAGTGTCTGGAAAACCCAATTAGGACATGACTGTTTCCTTCCAGAGACAGAGGCCTGTGGAGAAGTAGAACAGCTACAGATTAAACACAGCAGCTGAGGTCTGAAGACCCGCACCCGCAGCAATCTTTGCTGCCTCTCTAGGATGGTGACTGTACTTTGCTTGCCTCAGTTTACATCTGCGACCCCCCGCCCCCCGCTCTTGCCTCTCTGAACACAACAACCTCATTCAGACTCTCCCTTCGCCTGGTGCCGCAGGCTACAGCTTCCCGCCCTTTCCCTGGTGTCTACAGGACAGTTGTGCATTTGCCAGTCTTGTTCTTATTTAACGAAGGTAGCCATAGGGACTAGGAGACTGCCTAAGGGACAAGGATAGGAGAGTCAAGTTGCCTATCTCCTAATAGACTTGGGGAGTTCCGAGTTCCTCCAGATATGAAGGAATAAATCCCTATAGGAGAATGTCATGGAAGCCATACGACAGATTTTGTGGTACAAAATCCTACCAAACACACCTTGTGGTGTGTGAGTTCTATTGCCCCACCTATGAATAAGGACAGCTCTGGGCCTGTGTCTTGTTTTTTTTCCATCCATTCAATGAATATTTATTGATTGCTGCTATGTACAACCATAGAGGATATGAAAATCAGTAAATATTGTCTCTAGGAAGGTAATGAAATGCACTTTAGGCTGATATATATACCATAAAAGCTGGCACATGGGGAATGGGCAAAGACTACAAATATGCAACAGAAGCCTGGAAAACTGGCAGAGAAGGGAGCTGAAGGAGTTCCTGCCTACTCCAGTAAATGTTGCCTAAGTAGAAGGCCAGTGTTGAGTTCTCTTCCTCCTCAGAATACAGAGTGCAGGCTTCCCATCTTTCTGCCTCAGCCTCCCATCCTCCTTCAAGAAGCTGGGACATGGATCTACACCAGGAGGTTCCTCTGTGCATAGAAAGTGCCATCTCTGTTCATTTACATTTCAGTCTGTTTACCTTGGTGGGCTTTTTGGAAATGGCCCTTCTTGGTGAAGATGTACTAACAGCTCTGCTAAATTTGCTTTAAAGAGAGAGAGAGAAAATTGATTACTATTCAATTGCCTCTATAGGAGGTATATGACAATGACACAGGCTGTCACAAACCCAGCAGTAGGACTTTTCATTTGTAAAACAGTGGCGAATTGGAAAAAAAAAAAAAGTCAAAGCAATTGGAGTTCTTTTGTGGAAGAAAAAAAAGAAGCCTTTAGTAAGCATTAATGAATGCAGTAGCATTATTTTTATCTTTTTTTTTTTAAGTACTGGAGCCCAGGAAATGTGCACTTAATTCCTTAAGTAATAAAAACAAACAATAAAATGACTTCCCCCCTGAGGATCAAACATGATTCTCATTTTAAATTTAGAAATGACCACTTCTCCTTGAAGTGGAAAACATCCCTCTTCTAATATTTAGTATTTCCTCTAATGGTTGAGGCTCTTAAATGGGTGGCTCAGAATTCGTTTTAAAAGCACCAACAGAAAAAGTAACAACAATATCAGCAGGCCACTGGATCCTAAAATATTCCAACAGAGGACTAGAGACCTCAGTGTCAGGAAGCAAAACTGCAGCTCCATCTGCAAAGCCCAGGGTGTGGTCTCACATGGGAGCAACCCACTTTTTCCTTCTCCAAAGTTCTTTGGAGACACTGAACAGTACCTGATTGAACTGGCTTCACTGACCGAGGACTTCCAGCTGTTGCTGAGGCGTTTTAGCCTGGTCAACTTCTTGTTCCACACTTCTAGCTCTTCTATTCTTTCTTCCAGGTTGTTTGTTAATTTGCAGAGCTGCTTCACCGCCCCCACATTCTCCATGAAGATCTGATCCTAGAAAGGAACACAATGCAGGCTGCAGATCTGTAGAGCCTCAGGCCACTGGGGAACTGTCTGCACGCTATCCAAGGACAGAAGATTCCACCATAAATGGTTGTATACTGGGGACTTCAAGTTCACTTGGGAGAAATCTGAAGTGGTTCAAAGCTTAGAAAAGGCTACCCAAACTGCCAGCTGGGTTGTAAAAGTGCTTCTGATCAATTTGCAATAAAATGAAAATATGCCCTTGTCACCAAAGTAAGGAAATGGGAATGTAAGGTGCTGTCAAGTTTGAAGTCCACAGACATATTTTCTGTGAGTACTGTGCAATGTTTAAAACCCATAAAAAGAAAGCAAGAACAGGCTTCCAAGAGTTCATTTGTGAGTTCGTTGTCAAATCCCCTTACGAAGCAACTGCAGCTCTCCCTGGTAAAATGTGAACGAAATTGTTCAGGTCATGAAGGAGGCTTAGCTTGGTGCTGTAGCATGCATCTGTAATTCCAGCATCCGAAGGCTGATGCAGGAGGATCCTGAAACTGATCTAGGCTGTGAAGTGAGTTCCAGGTCAGCCTCGGCTACATACAGAGACCATGTCTACAAAACAAAAATTTTAAATTAAAATAAAAACGACATCACTCTAAAGGCTCTAGCTTATCTCTGAGCTCTGCCACCAGGTAAAATGAAAGGAGCTCTTTTGATTTCAGCTTTTTCATTTACAAATGAGATGATAATTGTCGAGATATTGTTCCTTCTTTGACATCTTCTGAGTGGTTGTGTGTAATTGAAATTGCAATGTGACTCTCAAACAGATTTTTTAAAACAAACTCAATCCCTTTTGTTTGATGAAAGTAATTAAAACATCTGAAGAGACAAAGAAAGACTTGGGTACTTGCCAAAGCTGGGATGCCCAGGCCATGTCCTGCCCACCCACAGGGTTGAGTTGTACTATGAACACGTGTCTATATTAGCCATAATAAAAGGCAATGTAGGCTCCTGTCAGATTTTACCTTTCCTCCTCTTCCTTTCTCTTCTCAAAAGTTCAAAGTTCAAAGCAATGCCCTTGTCTTACAGAGAGAGCATCCCAGTTACATGCAGTGAAGAGCCCTGAGGCCAATGGATCAAGATTGTCCGTGGCTGGGTGGCCAAACTCGGGGTTGTGTGTTTGGGGAGCTCATGCAAACTAAAGCTTTCATGGTTTCAAACCCTGGAAAACCACTGCCAAAAAAGGAATCAAAGTAGGGTATATGCAGGCATGGAAACGAATTAATTAAACCTGTTGTTTTGAACAATGAGTATATGCTAATACAGTAGAGGATCAAAGCTGAGCATTCCAGAGTTGAGGTTCAGTTTGTGCATTTTAAAGACAAGGAGGCCTAATGAAACCGCCCCCATCTTGTCACTAGGCCATTTGTTCATATTGGGTGTTGCCTGCTATCTCCCTACTCAAATGGACAGTCCCTGGCTGGCAGGCGTTTTGTTGATTCTTTGTTAAACAGCAAATGACAGCAGGCAAATTGAGAGGTGCCAAGTTAGCAGCTTGGAGAAGCAGAAAGCTTTGGGACGCTAAGGACTGACAGGCTCATCTCTGAGGAGTACGCTTGCTTTAAGGGTGTGTGTGTGTGTGCGCGTGTGTGCGTGTGCGTGTGCATGTGTGTGTGTGCGTGTGTGTGCGCGTGCGTGTGTGTGTGCACGTGTGCATGTGTGTGTGTGTGTGTGTGCGTGTGCATATGTGTGTCTGTGTGTGTCTCTGTGTATGTGGGTGCATGCATACACACCTGTATTTTAAAATTTACCCCCCAAAAGTGTTTTCCCCTAAAATCTTATCAGACAACCTTTTAAAAAATCTATCAAAAAAATTTAATGATAAAACAAGCAATGGAGCAGAATTTAGCAATAATCTAGCAAAATTACTTATTTTCTGAGCCAGGAGTGCCTACTTCTAGAGATCTTCTCCCTAGACTGACAGGTACAGGGCAAGGAGGGGGATGAGACAGACATCAACTCAAATGCTGTCAGGTAGGGGGTTTGATGATGAAGGGTGGCCACCACACAGTAGCAAGTACACTTTGGGAGGAATGGAGAGGCCTTCATGGACTGTTGTATAGCAAAGATCATGATGGTGTTAGAAAGAAAAAAAATGCAGGACAGTATACACAGATGATCCATTGTCTCTAAAAATGAGGGGAGCAATATAAAATATTCACATTTTCTCATATTAAAAAATTTTAAATTATAATTTAATAATTGTGTACATAATGGGAAAGAAGCTAGGCAGGTAAAATGAATAAAGCCAGGCTCTCAGAATCAATGTTCATATATATATTATATGTAACATATATTATATATGTACACATATTTGGAAACATGCCTTTAAAACAATGTGGATGGTTTACTTTATAGTCTCATTCACATGTAAATCTACCTACTAATTGTTAAATACATATATCAGATGGGAACACATATGGGTAAAGGCCAAGAAGAAAGGATGTTCTAAGGAAGCAGGGTGGAGAAGACAACAGAGCAGAGCCAAAGGGAGAGGCTGGGGGTGAAAAAGGACACAGCAGGAAAGGGGGCAGGGAGATGAGGGGAGTTGGGGTTGGGAAAACAACCAAATGCAATACATATGAAATCCCTGTTTGGAATCCTTTTGCTTTGTAAGTCTATAAAAAAAAAAAAAAAAACAATAAAATACAGGGGCCAGGGGAAAGAAGTACTTTAAAAAAATGGTGGTAATTATACCAAAAAAAGCATCTTATAAAAAAAAGAAAACAAAGAAATGAACATGATGTGCTATTCAGTTTCTGGTTTAACCTTACAGAAAGGATTTCTTTTAAATATGTCTTCAAAACAGTAATTGATTAATCCTTCTTAGAAAGATATATTCCACACCAAAATAAAATAATTAGCAATGAAAACTTAACAACCATATTGTAACAACAGCAAGAGATTATGTGTGCATATACACCACACACGATTATAATTGAATACAACAGATACATGATTATGCTCGAGACCCTGAGTTCTTAAGTATTTAAGATACAAGATACAAAGACAAAGCCAAAAGTTTAAATAAAGGCCTAGCAACTCTAAGTTTAAATTATAAGTGTCAGCACGGACTCTCAATATGTTCTATTTCTTTAGAAGAAAACTATTTCCTAGCCTTACCCATGAAAAAATACAACAAAAAGACATTTCAGACTCATTAACATGAACACCTTCACTGTGGACTCTAAATACCACTCAGTGAAGGGAACCAGGATCCTGGGAGAAGGAGCAGCCCCAGCTGGGCAGATAGGACATGAACGGAGAGCTCAGACACCTTTCTGACAAACAGCGATGGCCACCCACCACTGTGGCTGTGTCAGAGTAACTGGAACCACCTGAAGAAGCCAGAGAGCATCTAGATCAAAGATTCAAATGTGTTTTACAAGCACCTGTAGTTGAACCCAATCTAAAAACATTTCGTTGGTTGCCTTCAGAAGACATTAGAGGCTTAACTTTTTTTTTCTTCCCCAGAAAACATATAAAGGCAGGAATAAAGCAGTGCATGTCAACTACATATCTAGTGAGTAAAATGTTCTTCATTTTAGGAGAATGGCAGACTAAACAAAGAATGACAGTATTGCTGTTTTCTATCCCCCCATAAAACATGGGATCTAATAGCAAATGATCCACAGTAGCTGCCCAGACCACATGGACATACAGACTCCTTTTTTGTTACACACACACAAAAACAAAACAAGACAGAAACACTTGTAAAATTTACCATAGTTGGTAACTTTTTATGCATGGTAATGACACAGTAGTTCTATTTTGAAGGAGTGGTCCTTCCCTTTCAGAAAAATGCTGCAAGGCAGCCAGGTCGCTCTCCATATAAAACCTTTGCTGTGCAGGCACAAAGATGAGACTTAGGCACCCAGAGCCCAAGGAGAGAGAAATAGCCAGGCAGGCTTGTGATACGCACTTGTAACTCTTGCTCCAGGGCGACAGACACAGGCAACCCCTAACTCACTGCAGACATTCTAGACTAATCCCCGAGCCAATGTTGCAAAAAGCAAGGTTGATGGTCTTTCTGAGGAATGATAGTCAAGACTGACCTCTGACTTCCAGATGCATGTGTTGTACAACAGGCACACATATACACATACACACGCATACATACACACACACACATGCACACACATACACACACACCACACAGAGACATGCATACACATCACATAAATACACATGCATGCACACACACATACATGCACACACACGTATATACACACACACATACACATACACACATGCATACATGCACACACATACACAGACAGAGACGAAGAGAGACACAGAGAATATGTTAAAATATATAATAAAATGATATAAGTTTGGAACTCATTTTAAATAATTTAGTTGGAGAAAGATAAGAATTTGTAGCATGTTAGGATTTGAATTTGAATTTGAGATGCCCTCTGTAGACTCACGTGTTTAAACACTTGGTTGCCTGCTTAGTGGTTGTCAACTCTGGGATGAGCATAGAGCTTTCAGAAGTGGGTCACTGGGGATGGACCTTTGAGGGGACAGCCCAGGCATTCACAAAGACCCCAGGAACTGCTGTCTTATGCTCTTGCTTCCATGAGCTTTGCCACCATCAAGTACTGAACCTGAGCCACAATAAATCTTTCCTCCCTCAAGTAACTTCTGTCACAGCAGTGAGAAAAATAATTAATATACTTTGGAACCTGAGTGAGGTAGGTGTGGGGTTTCATTACTGTGGCAGTTTGAATGAAAATGGCCCACAGGCTCATAGCGAGTGGCACTATTGGAAGGTGTTCCTTGTTGCAGTAGGTGTGGCCTTGCTGGAGGAAGTGTGTTACTGGGGGTGGGCTTTAAGCTTTCAAATGCTGAAGCCAGCCCCATTGTCACTCTTTCTTCCTGCTGCCTGCTGACCCAGATGTAGAACCCCTTCTACCTGCATGCTGCCATACTTCCTGCCATGACAATGATGAACTAAACTTCTGAACTGTAAGTCAGCCCCAAGTAAACATTATCCTTTATAAGAGTTCACAGGGCCATGGTGTCAGCAATAAAATCCTAACTAAGACAATTACTATTCCAATTCTGTGTACACTAAAACTTTTTCTTTGGAGCTGGAGAGATGGCTTATTGGTTAGGAGCATATAATGCTCTTGCAGAGGATGTGAGTTTGAGTCCCAGCATCCACATGGTGGCCCAAAACAGCCTGAAATTCTAGTTCCAGGGAGAATCTGATACCTCGCTCAGACTTCCAGCCTCCTCAGGCACCTGCACTCACATACACACACAAAGATGTCATTAGAATAATAATAAGATTCATTTAAAATCTTTTTCTTTAAAAATAAATGAAAGATCTTCTGACAAAAATCCTTCTAAGGTTTCTAGTGCAGGCTCAGGCTTTTCCTTTTGTTCAATAAAACTAAGACAGAAATAATGAAGAATGGCATACCATGATTCTAAGTCATAATGGATGCCATAAGACTGCTCACTCAGCTTACATTGCAGAAGACATTAAGCAACAACGGTCATATTTACAATGGATCATGTGGTCAGTAGATGTCCACTCAGCAGTCCAAACCACACTGCCATTCATTCTTACTGACCCCGCTCCCCTCCTAACTCACACAAAGGCCATCTTCGATCCTACAGCTCCTGAGGCCACCCCTTTCCTCCACCAAGCCCTCCTTACTCCCTTTCCTTTCTTTGTTTCTTCTTAAAAAAAAAAAAAGATTTTTCTCAGTATACTGTGACTTAGCTCTAACCAAAGCAGATGGTGAATATGACAAAATTCTCTCTAAACTACTATCAACTCTTTCTGCAACGTCTTCCCTGAGGGATTTTTAATGCTGCCTTAGGAGACACAAGCAATCAGTGCACAAGTCTATTTACTTGTCAATAATGATAAAAGGCCAACTCTAATTTCTTCAGCTCAAAATTTTGACCACCATATATCTTGTAGTAGGTCCAATAAGCAAGGAAGATAACTCACATATTTTCCCATTTAGGACATAATAAAGATGGAGGGGGAATTTATGACTCCTTCCTGAATATAATTATGGCCTGTCCTGACTTTACGGAAATTTATACAATAAGTTATAGAGATTAGCTCTCGAAAAAAGATTTAAAATTCTGAGTTTTGTCCTACAGCGTCACGGTGGAGCTTGTAAGGATGTTCAAGACTAGCTGTGTTTTTTTAAATGCCCCACCCTGGTGACAGGTTCTCACTGAGAGTATTTGACCAGAACGTACATCTGGATGCTCAAGGAACTTTGTCTTCATAGACCCATCTAGTCTCCACTTAGAAGTTTGAATTTATTGGTACTGAGAAGTATAGACACGGTACTGTCTGAGATGCCTGAACACTAAGACATTTAGAAAGGTTTTCTTGTTAATCACCCTTGGTTATAAACAACTAAACCTAATTCAATTTCTTAACTCTGTTCAGCTATGAATATGGTCCAATATCCCAGCTGAAACACAACTTCATAGCTGTGATGGGGAAAAAAATTGCCATAAAAAAAAATCACTGCTAACGTTAGAGAAGAAGAATGTTGGTGTCACACAAAGGAACACAGCAGTGCAGGGAAGTAATTCGGCAAGGCCATTTCTTTCTGCAAAAAGAGAGCAAGGGGCGAAGCCCAGGTGGGCTAGCCGGCATGCTTGGCCAGCATGGCCTCTGTCTTTCATTCCTGATGTAGGTGGTCACTACATCTCATCGCACAGCAGGGAGCTCTATTTCCCAATCTGCTGTGATAAGGTAATCAGCAGGAAGGGGAAGTATGGAGGTCCAGCAGATAGGAGTTCTTGTCTGGTTAGCCATCTTTGACAGAAAACCAGCAACATTTGTTTCTCACCTTGGCCATGGGATGGCTCTGTAGTTAAAGGTTCTGATCACCCAGCCTGGCAACCTGAGTTTATTCTCTGGGACCCACTTGGTGGAGAAAGCTGTCCTCTGGCATCCATGTGTGTGCCATGGGATGTGGGTGTGTGTGGCATGGGAAGTGTGTGTGTACCATGGGATGTATGTGTGTGCCTTGGGATGTGTGTGTGTGTATGTGTGTGTGTGTGTGTGTGTATGTGTGTGTGTGTGCCTTGGAAGTGTGTGTGTACCATGGGATGTGTGTGTGTGTGCCTTGGGATGTGTGTGTGTGCCTTGGGATGTGTGTGTG
>CAJQZJ010037518.1:21578-41010 GCA_907164525.1 Lophiomys imhausi | reverse complement strand
ACACACACACACACACACACACACACACACACACACACACACACACATGACAAATAAATGAATAGAATGCTGGACCAAACTCACAGACGGAGGATTCTAAGTATCGACTTTAAGAAAGAGGTCCCTAGAGTCTTTACTAATCACAGAAAGGCAAAGTCAATTTCACTCAATAATAATAGCAAATTTTAAAAAGTTCAAATGCCACATTAGTGCTACGGATGAGTACCAGGCAACAAGGGTGGGTTGTTTGTCTATTTGCTGAGATAGGATTTTGTCTACTCTAGACTGGCCTGGAACTCACTATCCTCCTGCCTCAGCCTTCCAAGTGTTTAGACTGTAGGGTTGGGTCACCACACCTAGCCAGCCCGTGTTTCGTACCTGGAAGGCTGCCTGCATCCAGTACCTGCTCCAAGCACAAGCCCAGCTAGGACCTCCTAGAGCATCTGTCTCCCCCCTCTTCCTTACTGGTCCACGTAACTTGGGGTAGTGTTGTCCTGAGGTCCTTTCCTCATTTGTCCTATGCTCTTACCCTCTGTGGGTGCCCTTCTGTCTCTATAGTTCTTAACATGTGGGTCACAACCAATTTGGGGGGGTCAACCTACCCTTCCATGGGGGGGGTCACATAAGACCATTGGAAAACACATATGTTTCCATTATGATTCATAGCAGTAGCCAAATGACAGTTATGAAGCAGCAGCTAAACAACTTTAGGGTTGGAGGTCACCACAACATGAGGAAGTGTATTAAAGGGTCAAAGCCTTAGGAAGGTTGAGAACTGCTGTTCTGCAGCCTCAACTGAATGCTGCTTTCAAATATTCACATTGAACCTCTTGCTTCTCATGTATACATAAATTTAAAAACTTATAGGGCTACATAGATGACAGGAAGCTGCAATGTGAAGGGATCTGAAGCCCCTGCCAGGGAGCTTTACCCCGGTCCCATATTTCTGGAACTTCTGATATTTCACAGGAAATAAGAGTCTAAAAATTAACAAGAGGATTTTTGGTTTATAAATATAGGCAACTGATTTGCAAGTTTTTTAAACTATGAAAGGAAAACTATCCTCAGGCCAGACTTGGCCACAGGCTTCTCATCTGCGACTTTTGCCCACAATCTCTCCCTTCCTGGCACCTTCACACACACTTTCCTCCCGCCTCCTCTCTGCCCCAGCTGCTCTCTCGAGTTCCACAACCCACATAGCCTTCTGGACATTTTCATCCCGAGTGTTTGATTGGCATCTCAAGGCCAAATCTGAACTCATCTTTCCCAGAAAAATCACTTCTTCAGATTTTCTTATGCAAATAGCCACTTCTCTTCCTTTCACTGAGATTCAGAAATGGAACATTAACATAAGCAAATCTTCCTGGGATACCTACAGAATCCTGGACACTGGGACTTGTCACAAAGGATTTAAGAAGTGTGCTCTCTGACCTCTAGAGAGGGAATGGCAAACAATGGTGTGTTTTCAGTGGCCTGAGGCTGTGTAGAGGCAGGATCAACCCAGATATCACAGGACTCATTAATTCATCCTTGCAATATTTGTTGAATTTCTACAGTGCTTTAAACCCTAGGGTAAAGACCACAATAAAGTACTAGAGAAATAATTTTGAAAAATACAGATTTCGAGTCTCACACAACTATTAGAGAGGCTGGCAAAGAACACATACATTTACAGATGATTTCAGTTGGGTACAGATACTGCTGTGAACGGGAGTACACACTCTTCACAGTAGACAGGCACAACTGAGGGACAGGTGGAGCCTGTGCTCTGTCACCTGACACCCTGGAATGACCCTGAACCTCACAAACAAAAGTGATCTGATGCAGAGACCGATTCAGATGAACCATTGGGAAGGCCTGGGCAGTGAAGTCCAGAGGACAAGACTGACAATGGGGAGAGTCTTTAGGTCAGCAAACACTCACAGCCCTGGAGCAGAAACATACTGGACAGGTTTGAGGAGGAGAGAACAAAAAGTCTAGTAAAGCAGAGCTCATGAACAGGAGGTTTCTGTGTGGCTGGTTAAGGGAGGCAGGACAGCCTGGAGAGGGGGACAGGTTTCTGTCACTGTAATAAAACACCATGGGCCAGAGCATCTTGGAAAAGAAGGGGTTCATCACCTCTTACAGCCCATCATCCAAGGGCACAACTCAAGGCAGGAATCCAGAGGCAGGAACTGCACAGAGGCCATAGAGGAACACTCTTACTGCCAGATCAGAATGTGCATTTTAGTGGGGAACCCCCGCCCAGTGGGGTGTGTACACTTTGAAGTTTGAGAAGCACTCTCTCATGAACTGACAAATTGTAAATTAGTCTCCACTCAAACATCCATGCCCACTGTTAAACCATCCCTATGGCAATCAGTCTTTCCTCTCTGCACCTGATAATCATCATTAGGTGCACAGTGAGCCAGTGGCAGAGTCATTTGCGGGGCTAACAAAAGAGCAGGATATCACAAGACCGACAGACGTGGCATTACGGAACTACTCAAATCACACAGCTGTATTGACAAGAGAGGAATTGACCGACAGACCTGCTATCCAGTGTGTGTGTGTGGGGGGGGGGGGCGCTAATCTAGCAGCATGAGGGCATCCTTCAACAGAGAACCATTTGAATATCAAAGAATTCAGACAAGGCCCTGGTGAAACAGATGAGACTCATGAATATCATTGTAAAGGTGACCCACATTATGATGCCATTGTGGGATTTAAATACAATCTCATTAGAAAAAAAAACTATGCAAAAAAAAATGCAACACCCTGTTCAACCATTATTCTGAGAAGTACATTGAAGAATTACAGTTTTCCTTCTATTATGCAATGTTAAATATTTTGTTATAAGCTGTCATTCTGCTTTCATTTTGTTTTACTTTTGAGTTATTTTATTATGTTATGTATATGAGAATTTTGCCTGCATATATGTTTATGTACCGTGTGACTGCAGGACTGGCATTACAGGTGGTTGTGAGCTACCATGTGTATGCTGGGATAGAACCTGGGTCCTCTGGAAGGATAGCAAGTACCATTAACCATTGCTCCACCTGTAATTCTCTGTTTTCTTTCTTTCTTTTTTCTTTTCTTTCTTTCTTTTTTTTTTTTTTTTTGGTTTTTCAAGACAAGGTTTCTCTGTGTAGCCCTGACTATCCTGGAACTCACTCTGTAGAGCAGGGTGGCCTTGAACTCACAGAGATCCGCCTGCCTCTGCCTCCCAAGCGCTGGGATTAAAGGCGTGTGCCACCATGCCTGGTTAATTTTCTGTTTTCAAAGACAAGGTATGATTGAGCTTTTTGTTAAGGTTTCCCATGCTGTCTGGACCTTATTTTGAGAACAGTCATACAAAGTGAACTCTGTCCGGGCCAGTTTTCCTTCAATAATCCCTGCTAAAAAGAAATTCTGACCATTGCATAGTCCTTTGTCCTTATGGGGCTTATCATTATTGTTGTTGTTTGTTACTATATGCTAAAATATATTGGGTGATAATTGGTGGCAACTGTCACTCAGTGAATGATTCTTTTCAAGCCATGTTTCTGAGTGAACTGTGTCTGCCCGTTGTGCAGCCATTGGAGGGCCGCAGCAGTGAGTGGCAGCCATAGCTAGCTGAATCAGAGCAATCGATTACCTTATCCACCATGAGGAAGTTCTCCACCGTCTCCCCGTTTCCGCAGGTGACACCCCCAACTTCTCTTACGGCTCTGGGCAAGATCTCTTGCACTTCTTGGGCAATCACTCCTAGACAAAAGACATGCCAACAGGGCAAATCAGGGGGCGGGGGAAGTGCTGGCAGGATTTCCTGCCCTAGAATGGAATACCCACAGCCACGGAAACTCTTTGGAAAGAGAAGTTTACCTAGCTTTCGCTTTAATCTACAATTGAGGCAAGAACCACTAGAGAACTAAAGTAGGCGTGTCCCTACTCCTCCCCCTCCCTCCCTCTCTTATTTTCTTTAAGTCTCTGCCTAATGTTAGGAAGGGTGAAGACATACCTTTAAATCCCTATACATAGAAGGAAGCATGTCATTAGTCTGATTCCTTTATGTTCCCATAGGAGACTTTGGTCCCTCAGAGTTCCAGCTTACTTTTAGGTTTCCCAGGCTGAGGAACAAACATTACTGTGCTGGTGTTCCTACCCCGCTTCACCTCCGTGTCACCTTTTCAATCCATCCCCAAACTACCCAGGGATTCCCTCTTTACACAGTTTGCATTACCCTCTTCCCTTGAATCCTCACCTCATGAGCAATAGATCCAAAACACTCTACCAGCCTTGGGGATGCATCGTGGAGGTGTAAAGTGAATGTGAAACATACATTCTCTAACCTTCCCTGTGCCAATGACTGTGGGTTTCTTAGAGGATGTCTTAGATTGGCAGGTACTATCAAACACCACAGCACACTAGCTCAGAATAAACAGACAAAGAGAAGCTGGGTAGCTGGCGACAGAAAATTAAAGAGGGATGCTGTGTCTGTACCTGTTTGATGGGCAGGGTTTATCCCCATGGCTGATGCATATTCGGGTTTGTAGTCATATTCTACAATCCTCATCTGGGCTATTCTTCTCAGCTGTTCATTTGTATCAACCTGATTTAATTAAAGGAGAACAAATGTCGCCTGTTTAGATATTTGTTATTCAAATCAATGCCCAGGGTGACCCTAAGAGGCTGGAAAGATTGACAGTGAGTCTGTTGACTAAACTAGATTAGGAAAAACTTCTGACTGTTTCCTCGGGGAAGTCAAAGCCTTAAGATCCACACTGCTAACTTCCAGCCTCTAACACAGTGGTTCTCAACCAGTGGGTTGTGACCCTCAAAAGACCATGAGAAAACACAGATATTAAGTTACAGCTAATACCAGTAGCAGATTTAGAGTTTTGAAGTAGCAACAAAAATAATAGTCTGGTTGGGAATCCCATGACCCGAGGGACTGTATTAAATGGCTGCAGTGTTAGGAAGGTTGAGAAGGAATCGCTGCTCTAAAAATGGACCCAGGGGTTTGAGTCTAGCTTATGGGGCCACGGTGCCTCCTACTCTGGTCTTGCCTTCCCTTCTCTAAAAAGTTTGACTCTGGAGAGTCTGTTTGGGGTACCGAGTTTTCCTGTTCAATTGAGTCTACAGGTTTGTGGTTCCCCCTTCTACTTAAAAACTGAAAATGCAATGCTAGTTCAGGGACAACCTTTATGTGAGAGGAGATCCCATACTCTTGAACTGCTTTGGACATTTTGCTCAAGGAAGTTTCCTTGAGTGGATTGCCCTCTTCTCCCTCCCAAAGTCTTTCAGGGTTCAGGTTAGGATAGGCATTCTTCTCCCCAGATCTTGTGTCTAGTGATGTCCCCAACTGTCACTGCCAAGTCCTCAAAAAAAAAAAAAAAATCTACTGGTCCCCAGAAAATTAATAACAAGATAAGAAGCTACTCTTCTCTAAAACTGAATGTTTGATCCAAAGGAGCCTCTTTAATTTGAAAGGTTGGTGATTGTTGTTGGTTTTATATAAATTCAGAAAACAGTTATATCCAATTATAATGACATTAATCTGATTTAAAAAAACCTGACTTTCCTGTATGTTCCCTGATTTTTCTTTTATAATACAGCTGGGTTGTGAAATCAATGCTATTTTGGCCATTAGAAATATATCACCTGGCTACTTCTGGGTAAGATGGCAGGTTAGAAGGCTTCTCTAAGCGAATGGATGATTATAGTTAGGGAAGTGGGACGGCCCGGCCCGCCTTGCTGCACTGACCCGGGCAAGCTTCTCACCTCATTACCCACTGATTGGCAAACATGTGCCCCATTCTCTCTCTGTGAACTTCCTCCAAGGTCTGAATTGGCACCCACCACTTCAGCCACAGGGGCCACTTGGGATACTGCATGCTGGCCTGGACCCTCTCCAGGTCAACCTTAAATGACTTTTCTAGCAAACACCTACAGAAGCTGCGTCATGCGTGAGTTTCTACCATAAAGAGATCTGCAGTGACCACCAACCACACAGACTGCCTGCCTCACCTGCATCCCACAGCCCATCTGCCACCCCACCAACACACAAACCTGACCCAGGTAAGCGCAAGGGTACTAGTAAAAACAGTGAGAGGGGAGACTGTAACAGGAGTCATCCAGAAAAAGCAACTTTCCCTCTCAGGCCTGCACTGGTTACAAAGTACCAGTTCCGGGAAGCCCGGAACTCCTTCGGTACAAGCCAGGAAGAGAAACAGTAGCACCAAATCCATTCTACAAAGCCAGGGTTGTCCTGATACCAAAAGCTAATAAAGACTTAAAGACAACTAAAGTACAACTTAACTATACCAGTTTCCCTGGGATAGCAGATGCAAAGACTCTCAACCAAATACTAGCAAACTGAATTCAAGAACAAAGTAAGATTACACATTCTGACCATATGGGCTCCACCCTCAGGGATGGGAAGCTGGCTCAACATAAGCAAATCAATAAAATGTGATACACAAAATCAATAGACTTAATGACAGAAATCACAAATCCTCTCAAATAGATGCAGAAAGGACATTTGACAAAACTCAATATGCTTTCATGATAAAAGTCTTAGAAAAACTGGGATGGGGGGTAAAGGGTGGGAGGGTGGGACTGGGAGGGGTGGAAAGAGGACACTATGATGGAGATGTAACCTGAAGTAATAAATAAATAAATTTTTAAAAATGTAAATAGCCATTGCTAATGAAGACCTCATTAAATTTTTGTAAACTTTCAAAAAATCCTGAGGAGTATGAAAAAAAAAAGAAAAAAGAAAAACTAGGAATAAATGGAATGTACCTCAAAATAATAAAGTTTATATACAACAAACCTATAACCAGCACTATATAACTTTGGTAAAACCGGGAGCATTTCTGGTAACATCTGGACCCCTTTCCTCTGTGCCCTTCCATCCTTCTACAGTGTGAAAACAGGGTTCAGCACACTTCCTTGGCACACTTTTAGCCACAGCCTTCAACACACAAACCCATCAGTGCTTTTATCTTGGAATTTCTTTGGATAGCCTCCAGAATTGCGAGTAATACATTCCTAATGTGTATAAATTACCCAGCGGCATTTCATTACAGCAGCACGAATGGTCTGTGATCCTTTCAGACACCCTGGAAGGATGGCTCTTTCATTAACAGTTTGGAAAAACTGAGTCAGAGACAGGAAAAGATGATGTTCACAGATCCATGCAACCACCAATAACTACCATTACCTATCTCATATCTGTAATAAGTGGCAAATGGGGCCGCTAGAAGTCTTAGGAATATGCCCATTTCACAGATAGAACACACAACTAATATGAGATAATGTTCAATATGTCATATTAATATGTATTTTGTGCAAGTACACCTACTGTTTATTTGGTTTTATACAGGTAAAAAGTGTTCCACACATATGATCTTAGAAAGAAAAAAAAAACCTCTTGATGTGGGTAAAATGCTCATATTGGAGCATTCTCTAGTAACAGATTGCAAACCAGAAGCTGGGCACATCTCTGGGTTAAAGTCCTGGGCTTTCAGGATAAATCTCCAGCCTTATAACCACAGCCTGCAATTCTCTTTACCCCCTCAGGCTGCTGTGAGTTTCTCATGTAGAGTCCAGGAAGAGGGGACATGTTGCTTATACAGGCAAGCTTCCTAGAAAGATGTGAGATGCTCTGGGGACGTACGTTACTTAAGACAGTGTATTTTCTTTAATCAAGAGCAACATTGATGACTTTTTGGTAAATGAAAATGAAATTCTGCATAAGCCTGGTGATAGCAACCAGGATTGTGGAGGACATTCTCAAGTTGTGACTTTCACCAAGACTTCCGGTTGAGACTTTGTAAGCCATTGGTATGGCCAGACTTGTCTGAATTCATATGACCAGACATGCCAACAGTGTCTGTCTCCCTAAAGCTCAAAATTTAGGACTAATGTTTGGAAATGTACGTGATAACTTCCTAGTCCTGAACTCCCATCCGAGAAGGAGATCACACCAACCCTAATGTGAACCTCAGCTTTGCAAGCAGAGCAGCGTGAAAGTCAGCGATTACAACCATTCTTTGGAATCCTCTCAGCAGCCAGTTCAGAAAACCCAGGGCGCATTTGCACTACGAAAGGAATGCAGTCTGGAAGAAAGGCCAATGATTAACAGATTAGATCCTTCGGTGTCTAAAAGAAGAATAAATAAAGGAGGGAAAATGAGACCTACCTAAAGCAAATTTTTAACAGTCTTGACACTGCTTTTGTGAGAAGAACCCTGAGTGAGAAGATAAAGCGGTGGATGCTGAAGAAGCCGCAATCAGGCGTGGCCTGGGTCTTCATCCTGATCATCTTGGCCCACAGAGCTGCTACCGCTTCCCAGAATTTTATACTCTCATCCCAAGCAGTTTGAAAAGAAATGACTCCTGAGGGTCAGGCAGGGCCACGTCCATGTCACAGTTTAAGACCCTGACTTCAGCCAGGTGAAGCTCCTCTATTTAAGTGGAACTTCAGGCCAGATTTTGATATCCACCAGGCCACTGCCTGTCCTAAGTGGATCAAGGCACCAGACGTCTGGCCCAAAGTTGGCTCTCCCAGTAAGGGGCCCGACTGGGGAGCTTTTCAAGTGCTCCTCAAAGAACTTGCATGGGGAAGGCAGTGGCTAGCAGAGTGAGTACAATGGACCCTGGGAGGAAGGGGCTGGAGAGGTCTATATCAGCAGCCAGATGGAGAGGTGCCAAGCACGAGAAAACAACTGTAAAACATGCTACATGTGACACCGGTGACGTGCTGCCACTGATGCCCACTGACTCTGTTAGGTAGACCCACTGTCTGGGGACAAGAACAGCTTTAAATTGTAACAGAGATGGCCCACAGCTCCAATGGTCATTATCTTCACACCAACAGGTGACACATAGACATGCCCTAGCCAGTCCCAGACACCTGACTGAGCTGAGGTGTCAGGGGAAGGGCCCTGGGGCACACCCGGCGCTCACCTCCTGGATGTTCTCCTTCACACGGCCGTCACAGGGTTGCATGACAGTCCCCATCACTTTCATGTTGCCACAGACAACCAGGGCTTCATCAGGTGCATCCGTGTTTATTCCCACTCTACCGTGACAAATGACAGATTCTGGGACTTGTCCTCGCTGCCACAAGGCATCACTGTCATTTTCAAACTGCCCAGGGTTAGAGGCCTGGAGAGACACAGTAGCATTCTAGAATTAGAATTAGAGTGGCAGAAAGCGTTGACCGTAAGTCCTCAGAGCAAAGAAAAACAAGACAGTTATTCTTCTCATGAGACCCCCTACACTGGGTAGAATTCACCAATACAGACAAATAACACTGAGAGCCCAGGACAGCCAGAGAGGCCCCCAACAGTAGGAGCTCTGCATGCCACGGCTGAGGTCACCTGAGCTCTGTGACGTTTCTCAGAGAACTGAACTGTGTGTTCAGTTATTTACACCGCATGGACAAGGATTGGGGACGGGGACTAAAACTGACTCTCTTTTCATTCACAATAATAATCTAAATTCAGGACAAAAAATGTACAAGTTACTTAATGTTCAAGTAAATAAAAATACCTTGTATTTAACAAGCCTTTTATAGCTTCAAAACACTCATATTGGTGATTTCACGTCCACCTAACAAACAACAACACAAATGTATTTGTTACACCTCAACTACCCCCTAAACACGGTCTCACTTGTGGAATAATGGCAGCTACATTTTAGTGTGCTATTCTATGCAGCAATTGTATCGTCTAAGTACCATTAATGCTCATTTTATTGGCACTGGCACTCTGAAAGGACAATAAATGACCTAAGAACTCATAGGTAATCAGTGCTACTACTACAGAGTCATAAGTAATGACTCTAACTCTGCTATTTCACAATGTGGCCTAGAAGTAGTCTCAGCAATCTTTAAAAACAATCCAAGGGAAACTATGAGAGACTTTACTTCTCATAAAACCCTTTGTCAAAGAATTTCTATGGGGTTGTACTCTTTCCTCTCTGCCGATGTGTTTCCAAAGGTCATACATAGGAGTCTCCCAATTCCTCGAATTTCTCGTGATGAAACTCATTTCCTTTTTCTAAATGAGGATGTATTCTTCTAAATGTGGTCTTTGTCTTTGTAGCCAGTTGTAGAGAATCCAGATTCGCTAGGATACTGACACCTCAGCAGATAGCTCTAATTCACCGACTTCGCTGTTGCCTGCCTGGTGGGTCACACGTATCTGGGCACCATTTATCCCTGAAGGCAGTTCAATGAGACATCACAGTGGTTTGCTCATGAATGTAGACAGGGGGAATTTAGGAACTGGGGTGGGTGACAGGGTCATTGTTTGCTAGGTACTTCTGTGGTATGACAAGAATGTTCTGCCACATTCATGTTATATGGTTTTTTTTTTTTTAATGAAAAAATCCACCAAGTTTAGCTCTTAGTTTGATTTCAATTGAAGAACTTTTGGGCAACTCCAACTTCCTACTTTGCTTCTACTAGGTTCAAACCTGCACCTCTCAGAAGACCCAGCCACTGACTCCTCATAGATGTAAGAGGTGGGAGAACACAATAGCTTTAAACATTACTCTGTATAAATTCACTGAACAAAAGCTTTTCTGCAAGATCCCTGGAGCCGCTGGATGTGAACTGTAAGTTGGCTTTGGCCCAAGATCTTTTATACTCAGCATAGGGGCATAGAGCGCTGATGCATTTTGCTCTCTGCTGAACATAACGAGCCACTTCAAGGAAACAAAACAAGACAGTGATGCATTCTTGCCAATGCTTGTTGTGAATGAGAGCGTTGGGATAATTCTCACCATGTTGGTAATTGCGGAAGCAGATGTAAGTGGATGTTTTTTTTTTATACAATTGCAACATTTATATTTGTTTCAACAGACGAAGCTAAGTCCCTAAAATATGTTCAAGTTATTTCAACAAGGAACATAGGTCTACAAGAGATACTAAGAAGGAGTCGTCATCTCAAAAGAGAAATACTATAAGATGTATGTATTTATTTCCCCTCCCTGAAACGCATATGTCAAAGTAAGCCATAGTATACTCTTTCCAGAATTATGTATGAGCTTAAATCCACATGAGGCCCAACAGCAAACACCAAACTGATTTCATTTAGTTTTCTAAAATACTTTTTTATCATGGTTCCATATGATTAGGAAAGACCTGAACATTCTAATCTAATTCTATATGAAACCAGCTGGTTGTACAGCTTTGGGTCAGTGATTTATGCGGTAGCAGGGTTATTCTTTGAAGAACACATAAATCTATTTATAGTTTTTACCAATCTCCAAAGGTTATTGTGGAATTGAGATAGTGTGTGTGCATGAAGAGTCTTCAAAATTAGGGGTGAATTGACCCAAATTCATCCTCAACATAATTAGCCAGACACAGCAACAACAGAGTCACAGTCCCTGAGGACTCCATTCTGCAAGGGGCGCCCCCTGCAGGTGCTTGGAATAGCAAACAGCATTAGAAGTGACTTGAGTCTAGAACGAAAAATCACAGGAATTTTACTTTTGTTTATGACTCTAAACACAGACAAGGAGCCAATAGGAGAAGCGGCCTTAGGAAATCAATTTGTGACTCTTTTAAAAGAGTTTTTTTTTTTTAAACTGGTTCAAGAGATACTCTTAGCAGGGCCATTGAGTGTGGTGTGCAGAGACTGGCATCTACTGCCAGGAGCCTGTTAGAAATGGATGTTTGTGAACATCCCTGGCCTATTAAAATAAAAACTTGGGAGGTGGGCTTGGCTATTTGTGTCTGCACAACCTCCCCAGGATTTTGTGTGTGTGTGTGTGTTTGTGTGTGTTTGTCTGTCTGTGTCTGTGTGTGGGTATGTGTCTGTCTGTCTGTCTTTGCCTGTCTGTGTGTATGTGTCTGTCTCTGTTATGTGTCTGTCTGTTTGTGTGTCTGTGTGTATGTATGTATGTATGTGTGTCTCGTGTGTGTGTGTGTGTGTGTGTGTGTGTGTGTATGTGTGTGTGTAGTCAGAATCCCCAAGAGCACATGGAAATGAGCTGGCCCAGGGTGCCCTTTTCTATCCCTACCCCCTTGGCTGTCTTAGAGATGTTATTCATCTTCTACCTCACCATGGCTGGCAGGGGAAGCAGGAACCTTTGAGGATGAGACCATTCCTACTCTTCCCAGAATGAAACAGTAAGAATGTGTTTCTTTTCAAAAGGAGGACATCCCAGAGTGTCTTTGAAAGGCAGACAAAAGTAATTGTCCCTCTTGCTTGACATACAGTACCTCAAACTGCTCTAATTGAATATTTCAGAAAGGAAGCAGGGCTGAAGAAAGCCAGGGTGGGGGGGGTGGTGAACCCTGGGGACTCTGAAGGAACCCCACACACAGCCTGAGAAATAAATCTGTTCGTTGGCAAAAACCTTAATTTATACTAAGTCAGTCCATTTACACCACAGGAACTTAATATATTTCTAAAGCTGTTATGGTTGACAAACCAGATGGATAGCAGCCAAGCTCTGGCCACCATTCTCCCTTCAAGTTAAATTTTGACAAATGTGGTGTCCTCAGAGTCTTGGGGACAGACCTCACACTCTCAGGCTGCCACTTCTAGCAAATAGTAAAACACTGATTTCCATCGCTTCAGAAACGGTTCTTAATCCACAAAAAAATAAATAAATAAATTCAGAGTTTCAAAGTTCCCTCCTCCCTTAACATGCTCAAGAGTGCAATGCCTTTAATTATTAAACTTTTCTTCTAGAGCTCAAGCTGGTAGAACCAGGCCAGGGCCCTCGAGGCCACACTTGACTCTTGGGTACAATGCAGCATTGATCCATATGAATATACCACACACAGATGGTCCCCTTCTGGAGTGTTAGGCGCAGCAAGCACTGGGTGAGCATTTCTGAAACTACCAAAATACAATAATACCATCTCTTACATTTCATATATATATATATATATATATATATATATACACATTCATACAGACATACATGCACAGAGAGAGAGAGAGAGCTGTCCATATAAGTGGAGTGAGAAGTCTGTTTCTGCTTTCATCCTTGTGTTCTGGAGTGAGAATGAAATAGTACCAGTGAGAAATTCAGAGTGTGCAGGATTTGTGCTACTGTCATCATTTTTCTTCTCATTATTTTTAGGTAAGCTGGGGGGTCTCCTAGTATACTGCTACAGTAGGGTGCTCTCTTTATCCAAAAATATAGCTGGAAGAATGCTACTTTCTAGAAGGTACAATATGTTTTTAAATTTTAAAAACTGAGTTGTAGGGAGTTAGATTAATATAAATTGGATTTAGTAAATATCTAGGGGTTTCTGATACAGTCTCTTAATCCGGGGCATGAAGATTAACTTGGTTGTGGGCAATTAGTTTATCAGCTTATGGACTAAAAACAAGGAGGAAGCCAGATGAAACAAGGAAAGACTTTATGGACTAAAAACAAGGTATTTGGCCTGGCATTGTTTTCAGTTGCTAAGTGGGCAGAGTCCAGATTAAGCTGAAGCAGGTGGAACAAGGAGAGATCCTATTTAAGGACAAGTGGATGGAGCCCAAGGAGCCCCATGCTAGAGAGCTCCCATGCCAGCGAGTCCTCATGCTAGAAAGGACAACAACGAGTAGTTTGTATCCTCTGATGGAGAAAGTGCTGGTGGACTGATGGCGAGATCTCCCTGAGGCAGAAAGAAGCTGGTGAGCAGAGAAAGCCTCAGCAAGACAGCAAAAGGCCAAGGACTAAACCCTGTGGCTCAGCTTTTGCCTAGAGGGGTTTGACCTGTCTGAATAGTGGCCTGAACGGAACTGTGGCCAGCTTTAAAGACTGAGGCAGAGTGGCAGAGTTGCTGATACGAAGGAAATAATTTGGCCTACAGACGGCTGGGGTCTCCCAGAGAGAAGAAAGCCTCAAGCCTTATTCAAGGTGAAACCGCCACAGCCAATTTACCCTGACGGATCTACATTTGAGATATTCCAGAAGAAAGACTGCTAAGTGCATTAAAGGGTCCACCCCAGAGACTGTGTTCCTGATGACCGAGGACCTGCCCCAGAGACTGTATCCTTCTAAAAGGTTATGAAAATAGTTGTAATAGTTATCAATAGGTTTAGTGTTTAGGTAATAAGGGTTGTAGTCATTTGTAGGGTTAGTAGTTAAGTGTTTATATTTGTTATAAGTGAATATAGTTACTAATAAATAAGTGTTTAATAATTTAAAAAGTTGGGTTTCGCTGAGTAAATAACATAACACTTAATCTATGCTGGGTGCAGTTCATTGTGTTTCATATTCAGACTAGATGTGAACTTCACCAACTGTCAACCTGCGAAGTTCATCCTATGAGCTGATCATCTTTACGCTGTGATGACATATGTTCTTGAAAAGTTTCCACTTAACAGAGGTTGAATGAGCCAGGTTCCCTTCCTCTCCTGGCTGCCCTGTGAACTTGCATAGTGAGTGCTGAGGGTGTTATTGCCCTCAAAAGGAGAAACCCTGTTGCCAGGTAAATTATTCAAAGAACCAAAGAATGTGGGTAAGTAGAAGATCACGTGACTCAAACACTAATCACAGGGCTCAGGGCAGTACTGTCATGCCCACTAGTGTATTCTGAAGTACAAAGAATGGCACTTCTGTCTTCATTCCTTCTGAAGGAAAGTCAGAAGCGGTGAGCAAACTATTTTCCGGACTAGAATTCAGATCAATTTTGCTAGTCCAGCAAAGCAATTAAGATTATACCGAATGAGATGCCCAGCATGGCTCTGACCCCCAGGGGCCTGGGCAGATACCTCTGTGACTGGCTGCCTGTTTTTGCCTCAAAAGACCCTTCTTGGCCTGTGGTTGTGTCAAAATCAGCCTGTGTGGGAACAGCTGGCTTTCATGCAAGTATTTTACTTCATTTCTGTCATTCTTTTACCTCCAGTGAAATGTGTAGGGGTAACTGCAGGGTTTCTACTAGTAGGTATCATGTTATTTTTCAACTGACTGAAATAATTACAGAGGGTTCTTTGTTCCAGAACACCTGAAAACAGGCAAGAAGAAACACCACTTTCCATAAGGGGGAAGATGTATCCCAGCACCTCGGGTTGGTAGCTGTGAACACGGGCATGCCCATAGTGAATGATACTCCTTACTGGAATGTCATATCCTCCCTATCTATGTCTCTCTCAAAGGACTGTGACAGCACAGTCTCACCCAAGGCTAGCATGCCCGAGGAACCTGTTGTCTCATGCAACACAGCTGCAGCTGGTAGTGACTTAATGTCCCCATGGCTTCCAAGACACCCATCCACCGCTGTAACCATTCAGTGAGCGTGCTGAGGAATACCCATGTGTGAAGCAGCAGCCCAGATGCCCTGGGGTCAGCAATCACTATGGGACACAAAAACCCTTCCTGGGACTTCCCTCACTAGGCAGGCCTGGGTCAGAGAGAGAGTTGAGCTATAGGAGACTCCATTATTTACGAGATGAGTATTCTTGCATGAGTTAGTATCTGAAACCTCGGTCCCTCATACTTACAGTATGAAAACGCATCGTCAGTATAAAGTGGTATCATGTGTGGATATTTAACCAACAGAGAGTTAATGTTAAGATTTCCCAACCTCAGTACCATGGCATTTGGGGAGGGAGTACTTGGAGGGGGAGTACTTGGGGGGGAGGAGGGTTTCCCTTGTGCATTGTAAAGTATCACACAGCATCTCTGTTCTCTGTGCACTAGATGCCAGTTGTGTGGAATGATCCTCGTGTGACAAAGCTGCCCTTGGTTGAGAACCACTGTATAAAAAGCAACATAATAGTTTCCGCTATTATCATTGTCAACAACAGCAGTTAGGAAATAGGACCGTTCAAGTATATCGCTGACAATTTGACTTCTCTCTGCAAGGGAGAAAGGCATATGTGGTCCAGAAAGTCAGAGAACTGAGCTTACCCTCACAATGATCCTTTCGGAGATGTGGGCGGCCAGCAGATAGAACTGGTCTTGGTTAGCAGCATACAGTCCAACCACCAACATGAAGTATCTAATGCAGAGACAGCAGGCTGAAGGGGGCACATCAAAGAATGGAGACGCAATTTGTGCAGTTAAATAGCACCCAGCATTTCATTAAGAGTGAGCTCAGCTGGACGGGTTCACTTCCGTACAGACTGCCTTCCCCTACTTCACCAGCACCCCAGGGAAATGGAAGAGCAATTGGCTGACTTGCTCTTGTCCCCAGGTGAGTCTCTGAGAAGTCTCCCTGGGGAGAGCTCCTAGGGCTGAGTCCTACCTGTGCGGTCTCACTCACTCAAGCCTCACCCTGGTGTATCACTGAAGCACTGTTTACAAACACAGAATAAAGCCATTAGGGTCCCTGTGTCCATAACCATATAAGCCACATGTCCTGGGCCTTTAAGGAGTAGGACTTCAAGATATGCCCATCACATTGGTCCCTTCCCACCCTGACCTGCTCCAGGTATCCTCCACCTTCAATGACTTCAGGCCTTGACTGTAGCTGAAGACTTTAACCCCCACCCCCAGTCACTCCCAAAGCAATTCTCATCACTGGTACTTAAGTACCCTTCCTCACAGGGGCCATCACTAAGACTATCTTAAGATCTGACCATTTCTTGAAAGTCAAAACAAAAGCCCTCTGTGAAGCTTAATCTTCCCAGGGCTGGAGAGATAGATGATGGGTCATTGGTTAAGAACACTTGTTCTTACAGAGGAACAAGATTCAGTTCCCAGCATCCACACAGCGGTTTACAACCATCCATGACTACAGTTCCAGGGAGCCTGACGCCCTTTTCTAACCATGGGCAGCAGGCATGCACATGGTACGCATATATACATGCAAGAAAAGCACTCATACCCATAAAATATTTTTTTGGGGGGGGAATCCTTCCAAGCCATACCCTCTTTGCTCACTGTAGTGTTGCAACCTAAGAAAAAGATCCAATGCTGGGAGGTGGTGGCGCACGCCTTTAATCCCAGCTCGGGAGATAGAGGCAGGTGCATCTCTGAGTTCAAGGCCAGCCTGGTCTACAGTGGGATTTCCAGGACATGCAAGGCTATAAAAGAAACCCTATCTCGAAAAACCAGAAAACAGTCAAAGAGAAACCAGGAGATATATGCACCCATATTTATCTGTGAATCTCAAGTAGGGGACCTGGGAGACATCTTCCTCTGCTCAAAGATGGTCTTTCTCTTGGGCACTGGGGTTCTGGGTAGTAGAAGGGCTATCCCCTTTGCATGGCAGCTCCTTCGTCTAGGATCCTAACTCCTGAGCCACTCCAGACTCCCCTCACAGTGACACTCCAGGCTCTCCAGTTCCTAAACAATGAGAATACTCCCCTTGAACTAAATTAAATCAGTATTAATGACTGCTTCCACTCTTGTCATTAACACCCAAGGAGGACTCAGAAAGGTGCCATGTATTGGACTAAGCAGTTTGCCTCCATTGCTTAAGATCCCTCAAAATGTACTGGAGTAGGTATTGTTCTCACACCTGCTTTACAGTATAGAAAATGAAGGAACTACAGACCAGACCAGGAGCATTCGGGTTGGTGTGTCCATGGATAGAAATTAATCTAAGACAGGTTAAGCTACATGCCTAAGGTCACTGAGATAGCAAATAACAGTGTTGTGTCTAAACTCAATCCTATTCAACACCAAAGTGTATGACCTGAGACCAGTGGGTCTCAAATTGGAGCCTACAACAGAACCACTCAGAGGTTTGGGGAGCCACAGCTGGCTAAGCTCACTTGCCAACACTTGAGTCAGCAGATCTTGGTGAGGCTTGAGAACTCGTATTTCCAAATGTGCCAGGTAGCAACTGTCTCTGCCAGTCCTGGGAGAGCCAGGTGGAGGAGCCAGGTGTACATTATTAAGGAATTTTTCTTGTCATTTCTTTTTGCTTTTCTTTTACTTTTCCCCTTCTTTTCCTCTTCATTTTGGAGACAAGATCTCACCACATAGCTCAGGTTAGATCTCACTACATAGATCTTGAACTCAAAGGTCCTCCTGCCTCTGACTCCCAAGTGCTGGTACTGCAAGAACATGCCACGCTTGTTTCTTAAAGTGGCTGAGTTTCAGGTGCAGCACACAGGTTTGGTAAGTTGCAAACAGTTCTCAACCCAAGAACAAGAACATGAGCAGAACATGTGAGCACCCATCTAGAGAACCATGCAGGGAATTAGACTAGGCAGGAGTGAGCATTGCTGAGAGGGAGGATGGGAGAACAAAGGTGTCTGGGTAAATGAGATACATTAAGAAACCAACTCAGAGAAGGGAGGAGATCCCCGAAGCAGGCTGAATGTGCTGGCTAGGTGGCCCGGAGGATCAGAGGGGCCCCGCAGGCCACTTTCTGGCTAGGTCACATGTCTAGCCATGTTCTTGTTCACAGCATCTCAGGTACCTCTGGTCAGGGTTTGGCTTCCCCTTCTTTCTCATGTTGTTCGCTGTGGTTTCACTGAAGTGTAATCGTCCCAGAGTTACCTTGGTAACCTGGTCAGTCAGGAGGTCAATTCTAAAACAAACAACAGAAGTATCAAGAGAACGTAAGAGAATGCAGCACTTGATCACTTCTAATCTGCCGAGGACCCCCTAGGATGTCTGGTCTCATGTTCTCATCACACTGCTGGGGACAAGTTTATTCTAGGGTTTGTTACTTAGGGATCATGGTTAGGAGTGTCCACCAAGGAAGACCACAGAATGACTCCTTGCTGGCAGAAGCTATGCTTCAGGTTTCAGACCCAAGGACCATGAACTCAACATGTCCCAAATGGTTTCTGTTGGGTCCACATCAGGAAGAAAGACACTATCATGGATGCTCCATTGTTGCTATAGTACCCTACTCCTCACAAATGACTTCTTTCTTCCTGAACACTCAGGCTTCTCCTTCAGGTAGGTGACCTCCCATAGCCTAGCAACTAGAGGCAGCATCCTTCAAAGAAAAGCCATGAGGCCTGCCCAAGCAAGGGAGACTCCCATGTGCCAGGTTACGTACTGATCACGTGCCTGATCACATGACTCCACAGCAGTTTGTACGAGTGGCTCTGTCCAGACTGGATGACCATGACTGCAGTTAGCCTAAGCTACCTCAAAGAAATAGATGCCACCTCACGCCATTCTAGAGAGAGGACTCTAACTCATTATTTCATTACTGCTGTGGACCATACCATCCATGCCAGCTTTCAGCCTGGCATCTGTCAAGATAACTGTAAATTACACAGGGATGTGAACTGCACACAGAAAAGAAACATTGAAGTTAGTTAATTCAATGAAAATTGTTCTAAGTTAAAAATTAAAAGATCTAGCCATGCTCTATCTCAAGGAATCAAATAGTAAGTAGGTTCACCAAGTATCAAAGTTTACATGAAGAATGGTAAGTTTTTAAATGGTCCTTTTCATAAAGATTCTTTGCAATGATCTCAAAGCATTATTTTTATTGATAAACATGTGTTTATAGCACTAGCATCCTGTTACTGATTTAGACCTACTGTGGGTTATGTTGTAAATAAGGAAAAATAAATAACATCACT
>CAJQZJ010037518.1:0-19451 GCA_907164525.1 Lophiomys imhausi | reverse complement strand
ATCTACCTAGTGTTGAGGGGTTGGAAGGAACAAGGGTTAGAAGGGAGGTAAAGGTATTAAGTATGGCAAAAATAATTAGAGAGTGTGTAATAAAGTAAAATAAAAAAGCCACCTTCAACATACAACATGCAGCTACATTTTAGAAGATACCACACCTAAGACTAGCTTCACCATTAGGATGAAATAGATATGTGACAGACATTGCTTCTCCTAAGGGTCTGGATTGGAGCTAATAATTTGTCATGCTTTTGACTACTCTCAAGCCATAGTATGTGCATCTTAGAGGGGACTCAGCTGAGCGGTTGATGACTGTCGGAAGGGGGGTGTCACAGACTGGTATTATCTTTAAGTCACTAATGTTTGAGATAACGTGACTCTGGCATTACTATCCTAGAACTATGTAACACCACTGGGCCTCAGTTTCCCCAGTGTTAAACTGTAGAAGAGGGGTACTGACTAAGTATCAGTTTTTTAGCTTTCGAAGTTAGAGAACCCTTCGAGAACTGGGTCGAGACTGAATCCACTCCCTGTGGCCGCATGCCAGCATCAAAATTGAAATGGTTGAGAGCAAATGAACTAAGACGAGAATACAATGTATACGGTGTATTCATTGCCATGGTTTGAGGGGATGTGGTGCCAGGCTTAGGGCTCACACCCAAAGAAGAGGAAGAGTCTACATCCTATGTCTTGGACCTTTATTACCATGCTGCAGGAAGCACAAGCCCCCTCACTGAGAAGCCCACACAGAGAGGAGCCCACAACTCCCAGCCACACAGTCCCATTTAAGCACCAGGTGACAGGAAGCCTGAATGTGACTGGCACATCATAGAAACAGGGCAGGAGCCTTTTCTGGCCGACACCAGATAGAGATAAGTTGTCACAGCCACATCTAACCAGGGGACCGATCTGTGGTCCGAATAGATTACTGCTGTTATTTTTAAGTCACTAAGGTTTGAGGTTAGGATTACGGAGGGATAGGTTAACTAGAACGCCAAAGAAATAACGGTGAAAGTAAACTGAATTAATTTTATAATAAAGGTTTACCTTAATTCCAAAAGCTTTCAAGTAAAACATGTCTATTGGCTTGAGGCCCATTTGGGTTTTAACAAACTTTGGACTTCCCCAGACTTGGATGTGGACAGTTATCTGGAAATGGTTTTTCTTCTGGCAAACAAAAGCTTCATCCACTGATGAGAAAGTGAACCCTTTGTCTGTCACAACTTGATAGCCCACATCAGGCCTGAAATGAGAGGAATCAAGAAACCAATTCCACAGTATTTCCCTTCTTCGTTGATAATATCAATGGTGTAAGCATTCCAAGAAACACTCATTGTGCAAGGTGCCCTTTGCTAAATTTAATCAATTGACTTCCTGCATTTTGACTGCAGAAATGAAAATGATATTTCCGAAGCACACTGGTCTTTTAATCTTCTTACAAGGAAGCAGTATGAAATTTGCTGAGCAGAATCATATCTCCCTGGACTTTTCCCCCTCGGTGCTTTCTAAACTTTTAATCTGACTCCACAGCATACACTAGAAAGGGGGAGGCTGGAAGCTGAGAAGAACCCATGTCGCTCAAAATTATCAGTAGTACATTTAATCTCCTGCCTTTAAAAAGAAGTGTCTAAATTTCACAGACACCTCAGCCACTCAGGTGAAAGAATGTTTAGCTGTCTGGTGGTCCTATGGAAAAAGCAGGCTGGTGAGAACTGCTAGCAACAACTCTAAACCAAATTAACCACAGCCCGTCATTGTACTGACTGAAATATTTTCCTCTCTAGTCTCTTTTCCCTTTGATCTTTCTAATGTGGTAATAGCCAATACAAACCTACCACAAGGATTTCTTCTGCAGAAAGGGGTAGGATGGTGGCCGGGTAGCTAGTTAGAATCTTGCTTTGTTTGGTATCTCCAATAGTAATACTCTGTGTATAACATGATTAATTAAAAAATACTTTAAGTGTTAATAAAGGGGAAGCTGAACAGATGGTTCAGCAGTCAAGAGTGTGTATTTGAGTTCAGTCCCCAGCACCCTCTTTGGGGCACACCCACAACGACCTGGAACTTCAGTTCCGGAATTCAACCCTTTTGTCCTTCAAAGTGTGTGTGAATACCCACATACAGACATATAATTAACAAAATAAATATTTTAAAAATATTAATAGGGTGGACACACTAGATGCTAACATCTAAGACACAAAAAAGCAGAAGCTGTAAACTTCCTTGGTGAGCTTTTCCTGTACATGTTGCTGATATGAAACGTGATCTTTAATTCATCAAGGCTCCCAAGACTTGCAATGGGACTTTCTGTTTACAAAAGCAGTTTCTTCTCAGAGTCAGGAGAGAGAGGAAGAGGGTGCCCACAAGAGGGTGGTGTCTTGTGAAGCTCCCTGTCTCCTGAGGTCCCAGAGAGAGCGGCTGCTACTTTCACAGAAGCACAGAGGTTCGAAATTTTGCTCTCATTCCAAAAACAGAATCTGTTAATGGGTCTCTTGGAATGTCCACATTCTTTGTGAATTGAGTACCTGCCAATGGATTGTGTCCCTGAATCACTGATACCTTCAAGTAACCAATCAAAGGCCTAGCAACTGAACAAAGAATTTGGCGAAGGCTATGTCCCTTATGCTGTCTAGGAACTTGATATTGATTCTGGTTTCCACAATCAATCCATCAATGTCGCTCTTGCATTGTGGGTCATAACCCCACATAGGGGCTACAGAACTGAATGAACAAACTTTGGGTGACAAAAAAATTTGGTAATGGTAAAAGGTTTGTGGATACACAGTGGTCAAAAGCTAATTAAAACCAAATGTACAGTGAATCCATAGTGTTTCTAGCTGCATTTGCTCCTGCCATGTCATCTTGTATGATGTCACTGTACCCTTAGTTCTGAACACACATGTGTATGTTGTAATATGCACACCATCACACCACACAAGGCCACATTCCAAACTACCGTATGTTGTGAGTCGCAGTGTTTCTGCTCTCTAAACAAACTCTTTTGTTCCTCAGAAAGATAAAAATTTGATTGCAGAAAACAAAAATTTTTAATATTTTCCTATCATAGTTACTCAGCACATAAGGATCAAATTAGTATATCTCTGAATTGGATTTTGCTTAAATATTTGATTTTAAAAATTGCTATTTGAGTTGCCAACTTGAGTTTCATTTAAAAAAATCATTAAATAAATTTTGGCTTAGAGTCTGGATAGAATTGCCAACAGTTTCTGAAATGGCTTTAACTATAACTTTCATTAATTTTATACTATATATTTATGTGAATCAGTGTTCTCAGCATTAACAGCAGTAAAATCATAACATCCATCAGCTCTGGAAAGCATTGACTTCATTCCATGTCTTATAGTCTCAAATATTGAGCCAAGATTTAATTCTTTATGTAAAAAGTCACAAGCACACCCATCTTGTTAGTGTGTAAGCTTCTCTTTTTTTAGATGGTGAAATTATATTTATGCCAAAGAATTGTTTTTGAAATGTTTTGAGTACCTATCCTATATACTGTCCCAAGGCTGCATAAAGATTACTCAGGCAAAAGGGCTGTGAGAGGGAAATGTCTAAGAAGCCCAACTCTAAAGGCTACACGGATAAAGTCACCCTGATTACTAGGGATAATAATGACTGACTGTCTTGGTGAAAAAGGAAACTGTTTACAATGTTTCATATTTCACTGTCAAAAGACCTGAACGTAAGAGGGCTTGCAGCTCAGACACAAGCCTAGGACTGATGAGAGAGCAGTTGTAAGCAGACAGGGAAGGACACTGAGAACTGAACTGTGAGTGCCTGTCACTGACTGAAAAGTCACTCTGTCCACTGCACAAAGGCAACGCTTCTCGTGACTTCAAAATTACACACGAAGCCAGCTGAACTTGCTCTGTAAACCCTCTTCCGTAATACATGCTTGAAACATTCAGGAAATGGGGGGGATTACAAAATGTAAATCTCTAACTTCATTGCTTTGAGGTAATCTAGGGAAACGACATTTTGCAACAAATTAAACATATTTACCTGTAAGCAAACTTGATTTGATTTGACTTGAAGAGTCAAATCAAGAGAGCTTGAATTATCATCTCAGTGAGTACTGCCTTTTGTTTGCTTGTTTAGAAGTGAATGACAGCTAAGTACTCAAAATAAATCTGCCCTGTACCTTAGAGTTGATCCCATCGGTGTTCTCCCTTTTTTCCAGATCAGTGGAGCACAGACAGGCTGTTGAAACAGACTGGTGTGTGTGTGTGTGTGTGTGTGTGTGTGTGTGTGTGTGTGTGTGTGTGTGTGTGTGTGCATGTACAGCGTGTGCCTGTGTGGTCTGTCTGTGCAGGCTCTAGAGTGCCCCCGCACAAGTAGAGGTCAGATTTGGTTCTCTCCTGCCATCTTGTGGGTCCCGGGGATGGAGCTCAGGACTGCCCATGAGCGCTTCTACACACTAAAGCACAGAGAAACACATTTTAAAAGTTTCTTCCGGTAGGTGAGAGAGAGAACACTTACCTTTTAAAAGTTGGCCAACTCAGATGCATGGGGACGGGAGGGTTTTACTAAAACGCATGCCTGCATGGGGACGTGAGGGTTTTACTAAAACGCACGCCTGCATGACACTTTAGTGCTTCAGACTGAACATAAAATGTTCTCCAAAAGATAACCAAGGGAAGGCTACCTCAGAAGCAAGGTCTAGAAGCCTTCCCTTTGTTTTCTAAGTACATAGGCCCAGGTAAAGTTGTGACATTTCGATGAAATTGGTCCCCTTTGCTGCCTATTAATCACAACTCCCCAAATCACCCAGGATAACATCCCGGAGATAATAAGGTTTACTATATTTGAACTATGAAGACACCAAAAGACCCTCAAGTGCAATGTCCAGTATTTCCTATCTCATGGTGTATATATTACTTGAAATTTCTACTCTTAGTCAAAAAACCCTTGACTTTGAACCTGACAACACTGATGGTACAAGTACTCCCTTGGTAACCAATTTAAGGTGCCCACCAAAGAGTGATGTGGGATTACAAATTTACTACAGGACTAGGTTTCAGCTACTTTCCAGTGTTTCCTTTTGCCTTCTTTTCTTTTCTTTTTTTTTTTTTAACATTATTTTGGGAGTGATGCACACGTGGTGGTCAGAGGACAACTTGTAGGACTCGGTTTTCTCTTCCCACCATGCGGGTTCCAGGGATCAAACTCAGATCAACAGACTTGACAGCAAGCACCCTTACCAGCTTAGCCATACAGCCAGCCCCCAGCTTTTCCTTCTAACTGGGACCGTGATCCTGGAAAACTCCTTCTCCCTCCAACATTTAATAGGTAAATTATAATGAGTTATAAGGCTGGGTTCTTGAAAGCCAGGAGCCTTTGTCCCAAAGATTCTTTATTTAAAAATACAAAATAAAACGGGCAGGAGAGACACTTTCTCAATGGCCCACCTGATTTGATCTGGGGTGGCACCTAAGCCCAAATACTTGAATTTAGTCCTAAAATACTGGCCCCACATCTGACACCAAGTCTCCAGTCCATCCCAGGGCACCTCTGAGAGCACTTACAATTTTTCATAATGACTGTTTAATAAGCTATACCAGGGAACGCGTTGGTACGGCTGCCACTTCAGAACGGGAGAGCACTGGTCTGCAGGCATCCCACTATGTCCCTCTCTGTCGTGGCCCTGCACTTCGATGCTGTGAGTCCTATTTGTCACTGCAAAAACAAACAAACAGGTGAGTTGCATTACTCCTACCAAGCTGGCCCACTAAGACTCACAGATTCCACTCTCATGGAGCTAGGGATCAGGCTGTGGGTGAAGCAGAATGACTGTGGGAGCTACTGGGTGCAAGGTGCCAAGAGGTGTGCTGCTGACCTACACCTGTATCCATAAGAAAGAACACATTCGGGTCAGTGAGCTCTAAGAAAGGTCACTGGATGCCTGTGAATTCCGACTTCCTACATGGCTCCTCGCCACTTCCTGTATGTCTGGTTCTAATGACGTCTATTTCCAGATAGTCATCCAGGTTCAATCAAGGTATAGCATTAACTACTTGCATCCAGGGTGGCCATGGGTCTGAATCAAATGCAAGCAAGGCAGATCTCAGCACTTTGGATAATGAAGGGACCAAGGCGCCCTATTTTCCCATAGGGTTTGAACCTATGAGATACATTCTTAAGACCAGCTAGTACCATCTGGGAACAGGAGAGAAAGCCCATCTGGGGAGGATGTCAGCACTGAGCAGGTGGGGTACAATGTTGGCGCCTGGTCCTGGTGTGTCTTGATTTCTGGATCCAATCCTAAACTTTTGCGTCATAGGAGCCAACAGATCAGGTTGGTTTTATGTTTGTTTGCTTGTTTTGTTTGTTTGTTTTTAAGGCAATTTGATGATTTTGGTTTCAGTTTTACTAATTTCAGTCAACATCCTAATTTGGTAGAGGTCTTTGTGGCACCAATATTCCATGTCTCCCAATGATGTCAAAGGTGCACATTGGAGAACAATGTAGATTCTTGGAACTGGTACTAGAAAAACTAATATCTGCACATAGAGGAATGGAACTAGATTCTCATTTCTCACCCCAACACAAATCCACTCCAAACTGATCAAAGGTCTTATATTCTAAAATTGCTGGAGGAAAAATTCAGTGTTGGATAAGGACATTGATAGGACTCCAGTAGCTTAGAATAAGGGCAGCATGATGTTAAATGGGACCTCATTGAGTTAAGAGGCTTCTGAATAGCAAAGGAAACAATTTGAGTGGAGAGACATCTCACAGAATAGAAGAAAATCTTTGGTAGATAAATATCTGACAGATAATTAATGCCCAAAACATACACAGAACTCAAGAAAGCAAACAGCGCAACTTAAAAATTGGTCTAAGAAACTGAACAGAGGCTTTGCAGGAAGAAATACAAATGACCAATAAATACATTTTAATATTCACATATTTTATTATAAGTGCTTTAATTGAATGTATGCCTGTGCTCCTTGTGCACACAGAGGTCAGAGGAGAGAATCAGAGTCCCTGGACCTGGAGTTACAGATGGTTCTGAGCCATGGTGTGGCTCCAGGACCTATAAGAGCAAAGTGTGCCCTTAAGTGCTAAGTCATCTGTCCCAATAAATGTTTTTAAAAGTGTTCAGCATCCTTAGCTATCAGAGAAATGAAAATTAAAAGTACTTTGAGATTCCATCTCACCCCAGGTAGAAATGGCTCTTATCAAGAGAAAACAAATGGCAACAAACCCTGGAAAGTTTGTAGAGAAGGGGAACACTTATTCTGTTGATGAGTGTGTTTACATTGCAGCTGGCATGTACATCAGCCTGGAGTCTCAAAACACTAAAAGGAGAATACGGTGTGATCCAATGGAACCATGCCTAGGCATGTAGCCAAAGAGCTTTCTAGCCTAGCACAGAGACACCTGAACAGCCTGCTTATTTCTCTTCTGTATCCCAACAGCGAGGAAGTGAAATCAGCCTGGGTGTTCATCAACTGGCATACGGATAAGGCAAATGTGGTCTGTCTATACAATAGAATTCTATCCAGCTGTACAGAGTAAGGAAAGTGGTTGGAACTGGAATATATTATGTAAAGTGAGTTAACCTGGATTCAGAAAGACAAATGTCACAAGTTGGCTTTCATATGAAGAGCCTATTTCCTAAGTTTTATATCTGTGCATTTATTTGTGTTGCAGGGGACGTGGTGGCCTTGGTAAGACCAGGTGTGGGCTGTCAGTAGTCACACGGAAGCAGGACATTAGAGTCTATAATCTGTGCCCCCAGCCTGTAGCTCAGAGAACATATGAGAAAGGGTCTGTGCTTTCTTTTACTCATCTAATTTCCCTTTCCTTATATTTCCATAAAACAGAGTTGCTTCAAGTGGCTCTGCACCACAAATGTCATAGAAAATGTTCTTTCTTAGGATATTGGCATTAAACGTCTCCTAACAAACATGATTTTTTTTTGGTTGTTAGACTTCTCACCTGACAACACAAACAGGGTGATGCTAGAACTCCTCATGTCAACCCCCCCCTCCCCAATGCCACATGGCCTTAAAACTCAGAAACAAAGCCCTCCATGGTTCTCCTTCCATTCAAACTTGTCCTGGGCTTTTTCCACACCTCCATTCCTAGAGGAGAAAGGCCCAGAAAATAGTGAAGCTCTCTGAGCTTCAGTTTCCTCATTTGCCACGTGGGAACACCACCTGCTTCCTCCCGTGTTACCGAAGCAAGTCAGAGAGGCAATGTCTGCTCAGTGTCTGCCATCCATGAGCATTTCAACAGAACTGCCTGTGCTAATGCCTGCTATTCGGGAGAAGTCTTGGGAAATACTGATCCTGAAATGACTCTATCTGGTTCACTGACTAGAGGCTAACTAACTTGGCCTTCTACTTGTTCACATGTGGTAATAATGTCAGTATACGGGATGTAGCCAAAGGCCAGCTCTGCTCCTTTCAGCCGTCACTGGGACGTACCAGAAAAAGTTCAATGCCAATGACACTGGAGTTATCATTAAACATAAAGGCATTTCCTTCTCTTCCCCATCAAATGGTAAAGGTACCCCGGTGGCCACACTGGGGAAACTTAGTTGCAGCTTCCCAGGGAGTTGTTAAGTGGCTGGTTTGGTCCTGCAGACCGCAAGCACACTCTGAGACTCCAGGTACAGGACAAGGTCAACACTGAGATCTGTTCCTGTTGCTGCTAATAGCCAGCCATTAGAGCTTTCCGTACCCTGAGAACTGCCCCAGACTTGGCTTTTCACCAACTCCTTTCAAGGTGACAAGCCACTGTCTCAAATAAAGTTCTTCGAAGTTTATTTGACCTGAAGGGCACACGTTTTTCTTTACTTCTTTATAAGTAAGTTATTTTTAACTTCTTTATAAGTAAACCTTAACTACCTATCAGCTCAGGCAGCAGGATCAGCCTTCCAGGAGACACACATATGCCCCTTCCAATAACTGCCCCTGTCTTGCAGCCTGGCAGCATAGAGGACTTTATAGAGATGGAATAACAGGGATGAGGGTGCTGCCCAGTGGTAGAGTGCTGACCAAGCATGGACAAGGTGCAAGGTTCCATCCCCAGCACCAGCATCAGAAAGAAGGAAGTAGGGCAGGGAAAGAGGGTGAGGGGAAAAGGGAGTGGGGGAGAGGGAGAGAGAATATAATATAGTAATATGGGTGTTGGCATCGTTTATCCACCATTATATTTATGATATCTGTCTGTTACTGCTGCAAATGGCAGTCTTTTGGTTCTTTTCACTGCCATGTCACACTCTTGTTGTATGACCTGCCATTGACAACCATCTGAATTAGGAGTAACGTGAGGATGGGCATCCTCAGTCACATGTCTTGGTGGGTGTGTATTTACATTTCTATTAGTTCTGTTTGTAGGTATATAGTATCACCGTCTGGTAGAATATGGTCAAAGGTACACCACCAAATGCTCCTGAAGTGGTTATGAGAAAGGGATTCTAAATCTCATTAACAAGTATTGACACTGGGGTTCAAGGACCTCAAATAATCTGCTTAGTATCATGACTGTTAAGAGGAAAACCTGGATGTAAACTTCCCCTCTTCCCTTCATGTTATCTAAGGATTTCTAGAGAAAATCTAACCCAAATCCCACTGGAGAAAGTCCATGACTTGTGTCTGAATGTCTTTCGAAATACCCTGTACCGCTAGTTTTAAAAGACTCTCAGAGCTGAACCAAGCAGAAATTATGATTTTTGTTTGATGATTAAGGGAAGTCATGCTTTGAGAGTCCCCAGCTGCTAAAGAGATGAAACAGGTACATCCCTACCCTCTATGACACGTTCAGTTTTTGCATCTCTCACTGTGATCCTGTCTCCATGGCTGAAAAACCCTTTCATATTTGATGTTCAAAATACAGAAGAGTCAGGGCTGGAAAGATGGTTCAATGGTTTAAGAGTACTGGCTGCATTTACAGAGGACCTGAACTTAGGTCCCAGCACCCGCAAGGTGGCTGAAAACCATCCACAACTCTAGTACACCCTCTTCTGACCTCCACAGGCATCAGACATGCACATGGTATACATACATACATGCATACACACATACATGCAGGCAAAACACTTGTACATATAAAATTACATATATGAGTCAAAGGGTCCCAGGAAAGACATGAACCCTCTCTTATTCAGGCAAGTGGGATCAGGAGCTGGGGAAGAGGAGTCTGTACAGCAGTATCTATCCATCCATCTATCTATTCATTTGTCCATCCATCCATCCATCCATCCATCCATCCATCCATGCAATAGTCTACATCCATTCACACCAACACAGCAGTTCTACATCTCAAGCTCCACAAATGGTACCCTGGAAACCTTCCCCAATATCTGCTGCTGGGGGAAGGTCACCATCTGTGATGTCTAGTATTCATTGTAGATCTTATGGGATTCAATGTCACCCTGGAAACACACCTCTGGAGGTGTCTATAAGAACATTTCTGGAGATACTCAACTGAGCAGGGAACACCCACCCTATGTGGATGGCAGGAGCTTATGGGCTGCAATCCATGACTGAATCAAAAGGAAACAAGGAAGTAGGAGTGGGGTTGAGCACCCGCATCCACTTCATTCTGCTTTTTGACCATGGGTACAGTGTGACCAGAAGCCTTTGATTGTCATGTCTTCCCCACAGTGACAGAGTACACCCTTAAACAGTGAGCCAAAATAGATTGCTTTTGGCTTTCGTTAAATTGCTTTTGTCAGGCACTTTGAAACAACATGAGAAAAAATTAGTATATTAGCAAAGCCTTGTTGGCTGATTTAGAATATCATCACACACACACTCTCACACATTATATATATATACAACTCTGATCCTGACTATAAGACTATTGCAGGCTTTTCCTTCCACTGGTTAAGTGTTCTAAGGGCCCTTGGTATCTGTATCACTAAATCAAACAGCATATCTCCACCAGAAAATGTATGCCAAAACCATCCACTCTATGGAATCTGGATTAGCTAAGTCTTTCATGAGTTTTTTGCATTGATTTGTTTGTTTGGTTGGTTTTTGGTCCTAGGAATTGTTTGGTTTCATTCTCAAACAGTTATCTGGAACTAATTACCTTTAGCCAGCTCTTCAGTGACCTTCAAAGGAAACGTAAACAAGGGCCCCAGGAGTTCCTACCTGCTCTTCCTTTAAAGATGGTGGGAAACCAATGCCCATTCTAAGACAGTAGCAGAAAACCATCACAGGATGAAGCTTAACTCTGGATTAGCCAAGACTAACTTGAGCAGCATCATGGCCCTTTGAGGAGACCCTTGGAACACATGAGTGGCTTGCATTACTCAGGCAGCTGGGGTATCCACGGGACAGTGGGCAGATGGTTCCCTCAGCTTACTGGAAATATTATTGGTGTTTATGTTCTAGATGTAGGTTAAATCCCTGAAGAAACTGGGATAACCTTGCCTGGAAAGGTAGACAAAAGGTTCTACATCCAAAAGCAGGGTTTTAGTAAGTATCCTGTGCTTCAGTGGTGGGGGAGAAAAGGCCAAGTACTAGCGCCCATGGGTCAATGAGAAAGGAAAGAGGGAGTACTCCTCAAGGTTCAAGCCAAGCAGAACTGATGTTCAGTGCAATTCTAACTCTCAGGGATGACCACATTTGGGACTTGGCTGAGAGGGTGACGTCATTTTCCACAGACACAAACAACGAAGCCACATACACATATGCCCACGCCACAGCTGAGACCAGCTGTCTCTGGAAGGGTCCTCTCCCACCACAAGGTTATTTAAGTCAAAGGCAGCAACCCCTGCTGGTAAGAAGCAACAGGTACCTCCTTTCAGAGCATGGATCATGAGAGTTTGGGAACAGGAATAAGAGGAGCCCCTAGAGGAAATCCTGAGTTTCTCACAAAACTGACTCCTGGAGACAGAACGTGGGATTTAGACGCTGAATTTGGGGCACTGTTCACACTGCATGCATTTGAATGTTTATAGTAGCAAGTAGAATTGGTCTGGAGTATTATCCCTTCTCCTCAAAATTCCAACAGTTCGGTTACGGATTCCAAAATCTATTCCCAAACTCTATCACTTTAAGCTCAAAACAAATGTGCTACGTGCTATATAAGATAAATAACACACGTGTGGATATATACATACACATGCACATTACACACATCCACTTGAACACAATAAAGCTACAAAGGATTGTGGGCAACAAGGAAACAGACAGCCAGGTTCTTGAAAGCTCTGTGTATACCACTTCCCCAGGCTTGGAGCCTGTATCCTCTGACACTTTTCTTTTGGAATAGAAAGCATTTTAGCTGCATGGGAGAGACAGAGCAGCGACTCCCCCCGGGGCTCCCGTGTGACTGGTCTGCATGAAAGAAACATCAAGAGGGTGGAATACAGTCCCAGAGCCTGTTGTTGCTCTCCTGTAAGAGGGAACAGAGCTGTGTGGGGCTGCTGAGAGACAGGTCGAAAGGCTGGACCCAACAGCCAAGCCTTTCATGCCTTGACTTTGTCACAAAGCCACACTCGCTCACTTGGTATGAAGTGGTGGGCCCACGAGCAGCAGTCCCCAGAGTCCTCTCGTATCTGCGTGTGCTTTCTCTTCTTTGCCGGAGGAAATGAGGCTCTGAGGTCAAGAAACCAAAAAGTTGGTTAGCATCTTTGCTTGTGGCATGAAAACAAACTGAATTTCACAGGTCTTCGCTCTCTGATTTCCTAAATCTAAACCATAATTCTTTAATGTTTCTTGGGATCTACCATTTTGAAATTTAGTCTTTGTATATCCAACCACCTGCCTGAAAGATAAATTGTCAACGGTGTCAGAGTAGAAAAGAGTCGGACTGAATATTCAAGTTTACACTTTACATTTGTGAATTTTCTTCGCATGGAACTTGACCACAGTCACAGATGGCCCTGGCCTTCCAGAGAAGGAGGAATGGAGGCCAGAAAGAGAAGAAAAGAAAAGAAAACTTAGTTGACAGTTATCTGAGAAATAACTCGTTCTCAGACTGGCCTGAGCCCCTCTACTGAGGTAGCATAAGCAAGCGGTGCTTCGTCTTGCAACCAGGGATTGTTCTACATATTCCTGACATTTTAACTTTTTGTTGGATGAGGACCTTGAGTTGAGATCTCGAATAAAAAAGACTGTCAAAGCCTCATAGGGTCCTATGTACGTCTCCACACTGCCACCTGCTGGACAGACTGCCCCGGTCCCTCCTGGACACTCCAGCTGTGGATGCTGAGGTGGTTCATAAATAAATATCTATCCTTTACCCAGGAATGTGGCACAAAGGCTGCTGATGGTAAGAGCAACTCATCCCCAGACAGGAGGGCCCGGTTTGGTGCCAGGAGGTGGCGGGGTGACTCGACTCCGGGTAGCCGTTGTGAAAGCTGCTGTGGGTTTGGCCGGACATGCTCTGTGGTGGATGCTCAGACAGCGGCCCGGATGCGGTGCTGGAGTGGAGGAAGGTAGGTGGGATCCTTCCTGCTGCAGGCCTCGGGGACCGGCAGCATGTGCCTGCGGTGGAAGACAGGAGCGACAGGTGCCTCACATTCTCACCACCCAGTCTTCAGTCAACCCTGCAAGGTGCTATATGGATGGACTCACCTCTGACCTGTGGAGGAGAGCGTGGGTCCGACGCAGAGTAGGGCGGCGTGTCAGGAAGCTGCCGTTGCCTGGGGATTAGAAATATTGCTTTTTGTTTTGCTCTATTTTGTCCTGCTTTAGTCACCAATAGGAGGCAGTAGCTCAGGGCCAGGGAGGAAAGCTAAGTTCCTCAAACTGCTACCCAGTGTGATGAGCTGGACTGTGAGCCCCAGCTCTTCTCTTTTAACTGCACCCCGCCCCCTACAAAATAGAAATCATTACCACACCCTCGTTGCCGTATTGTGAGAATTGGTGAAATGTCCACAGAGCCTGTACTGTAATGCTCTGAACCTACTATTCAACAGAATGTAAAACGCTAAGATGTTTTTAAAACTGTGATGCAAGTTAGTATGAAAGCTGAGTTGGATATAGAACTTTAAACTCATGGAGATGGTTAGATAGTAGAATGTTAAAGTCAGGTGCCAAATACATATGGACTGGACATTGGGAATGTATGCTAACCCATATAACCCTCATAACTGTGGTCTAATTACCTCTGTTGTTTTGTATTGTATTTATTTTTATAAGAGAAAGAGCCATTTGTTGGACTGAAAGGGGGAGCTGTTGGGGGGAAAAAGATATACTTTAGACTTAAAAAAAAAGGAAGGGGTGGGGTGGGTTGAGGCGGAAGAAAGTGGGAGGGTGGGACTGGAGGGGGGAATAGGGAGGGGATTGCGATTGAGATATAACTTGAAGAAATAAAAATAAAGTAAAAAAAAAAAAAAAAAACGCTGTCACTGAAGCAAGCAATGGTCTTCCATTCGTGTGTGGGGCCTCGCAAGCTCTTGGAAGTAAATCAAGGGTTCCACAAAAGGAATAAGATTCCAACATAATAAAAAGTGATAAACGTTGGTTTTCATCATTCACTATTTGGGGATTTGGGGGAGGGAGGAAGATCAGTAGAGGGGGAAGGGGCAATGTGGAAGCAGTGGGGTTAGGATATAACGACAACTATATGTCATGCCGAGAGGACAACAATTCCATAGTGATGTCCACTACTTTGTATGCTAAGTTTCAAAAGTAATTTTTAAACAGAAAAGTTTTTTTTTAAGTTTCATCCTCAACTTGGCTCTTTAAAATTTATTTGCCCTCTCTTAATAAGAAAGAGAGAATATATATTTACCTTTCTCAATGTAAAGGAATATAGAGGCATAAATACCAAAAGGTTTAGAGTATCTGACGGCAGACCGTATCTCAGTGACACAGTGGCAGACAGAGATAAGATGACGAGACTGAATTAACAGAGACTGGCTGTAGAGGGGACATCAGGGCTCAACAGGGAAAACTCCCATCAAACAAAGCTCCAAAAACGAAGCTCAGGACACTAAAGTCACCCGAAGCTTCAAACTCAGGAGATGCGTGGAGTTGGAAATGGGAGCAGGTGGAGGTGTGAGAAACAACTGGACCCTCAGGCCAGTCCCCATTCATCACTCCAGAGTTGAGTTAGTTTTCTGAGGAAATGGAGCCAGGGAGACTGTGGTACAGGGTGACCAGGTACAACTAAGACTGCTGGGATGAACATGGGAGGACGCAGCACAAATCTAAATACTGAGGCTGGGGATATACACGTCAGTGGTGGGCAGCTTCCTTAGTATGTGGTAGGTACCGAGTTCAATCCCCTGCACTGCAAAAGAAAAAAGAAATCTAAGTGCTTAACTGTAAGACCCTTCCTTGGCTCTGCTTTGCACGCACGCACACACATTTTAAGCAGACTTAACACAAGCAAGAACCTGGAATATTACTCCCAAGGAACACTGGATGCTCTTGTGGATAAGGAGGGAGCCCAATCTTCTAATAATTTGTGATGAAAAAATGTTTTATTTATATGTATGTATGTATGAGAGAGAGAGTGTGTGTGTGTGCGTGAGTGTGTGTGTGCGTGGTGTGTGTGTGTGTGTGTGTGTGTGTGTGTGTGTGTGTGTGTGTGTATGCCAGAAGAAGGTGTCAGATTCCTTGGAGCTGTAGTTACAGGAAGTTGTGAGCTGCCAGAGTTAGATGTTGCAAATCGAACTTGTGCCCTCAGATGGCCACTGAGCCATATCTCCTGTGGAAGAACCACCAACAGCTTTCTTTCCTGCTTCTGAAATCAATGGTAAGCTTCTGCCAGACCTGATCTTCCAGCCATTGGGGGGGGGGGGGCATAACCACCCAAAGACACTGGAAAGTGGGCAAAAACAACAGCGGTCTGAAGTGTCATTGAGACCAAGCAGGCAGTGAGTGTCTGCTTACAGCTCTAAGCTGACGAAAGTTGAAACCCAAAACAACTAAAATCCAAAGAAATGCACAACCTTTCAGGCTGAAGAATCAGAAAAGCGGGTTTGGAGCAAGCAAGGCTGTTGAAAACTTAATGTGGAATCTTGGGAAACAGAGGGCATCCTGGAGTCTGCGTACAGCTGTCTGCAGCTCTGCGGACTTCTGTCCCCGCTGTTGCTGCATGTGGCTGGGAACTGAAACGTGAACCGGTTCTAAGAGAGCATCTACAGTTGGTGTCTGAACAGAATAATTGCCTGCCAAAACAAAACTTATTCACCGTTGGGAGAAATGCAGATGAACCCCTGCACCCAGAGATTGCAGTATGTGTCGCAGTTTCAAAGGATATTAAGCATTAAATGTTTTCCACAGAGTTTGCTCCCATTCCCCAAAATTCAGCATACCCACACCTTTGTCTTATTACATAGATATCTTATTACACAGTATATCAGCCCAAGCTCAGTATGTTTCCTGTATTTAGAGAAATGTTACAGTTCTTTCCAGAGAATTTAAAGGAAGAATTCATGAGCACTGCCTTCAAAACTAGACAAATTGCCAAAAAACAAAGGCAGTGAGGCACACCGCTGTTTAGAATTAATCTGCACTATAGTTCCCCCCTCCTCGCCGTCACTTTGTCAAGGATCTTGGCAGCGTACAGTAGCCTCTTTGGGGCCTTTGTGCTCTGACTTTGTCTCCATAAACCAGACAGACACCAGAAAGTGATGGATACATTGAGTGGTTAATACTGTCTCTAGCTTTTGGAATAGATGGTTGTGAAAAGAAAAAAAAAATCAAGAGATTCTTAGCAGCTGGCAGAAAATGTACTAATTTGCCTTCTAATCTCCTTCCTTTTGGGCACACAATCTGCTTTGGGGGGATTAGTGGAGAGACGTGGGGTCTTCTGGAGGTTGGGGGCTGCACAAAGCAAGTGGAAGCCAAGGAAACTTTACTTTCTACTGGCTGAGGTCATATGAGGTCATATGCACCTCCGTTCTGTTCCCATACGCACTGCCCCCAGAGCAGCCAGTATTGCTTTCAGTTGGCAATTTTGATCGAGTCCTAGTCTTACTGACTACATACTGTGCTAATGACTCCATGAGACACCATGCTGGACCCACACACATCAAACCATAGTCCTCACGTGACTATCCTGGGAGGACTATTCAGCAGCCCCACTTCCCAGTTTTCTCCAGTGACTGCCTGGTGCCCTCGCTCACACCAGATGTACAGTGAGTTCAGCTCACCACAGTACCTGCTCCAGAGCTGAAACTCCATAAATATGAAAGATTAAAAAAAAAAGCATGAACACTCTGTATATGGAAGTCCATATATCAAGAGAGGGCCGTCATGACCACCAATGCTGAAATGGTAGCCTTCCTTCCCCCACCCCTCACTTTTTGTGTATCTTATCTTCCTCTAATGTGTCTTCATTTCATTAAGTGACTTCACACACTGAGCAGGACAGCAGTGGTGTGCCAAGAGTGAGGAAAGGAAATGGCTTACTCCAAGAACCAGCGACAAGGAAACGCATTGTTCGTAGAGAATTTCAAATCCACACTGAAGGCTATAAGGAGTGGGTCTCCTTTTCATTACCTTCCAAATGCATCTCTGGCCCTGGAGGGGAAGACTGGTGCCAGGACAGACTGCTCTTTGCCCTTGGTACCCTCTCAACAGGAATCCACCTGCTTCATTCATGGTTATATCTCATCCCCCAACCGCAAAATAGCTCTTATAGTTGATGTTTCCTGTAACCTTAACATGTGTGACTTATCTCCCCATGTGTGGCCTTCATGTTCAAGATGCATCTTAACAGTATGTGTGCTCTGCTCCACAGTACCCCAGGGATAAATATTTGCCCAAGTAGAATTACAACTACTACCCTGAAACTAAGAGTTTTGAACAATGGCTCAGAAGGTTACCAGTGACCAAGGTGTCCCAAGAAAGCCATCTCACTCATGATAGGGCACATGACAGAGAAAATGCCACAGCTACCCTCCAGCTTGTTTGCAAGCTGCAAGCTCTGGCTCTCCATCCTTCCCCTGCTGCTTTAGACACAGAGAGCCTGTTATGAGAGTCTTGTCTCAGCCTGGCACAGGTTTAATCATGTATCCATTGCCTCACCTAACATCTACGGTCCCAGATGCAGAAGTGCCAGGATTGTCCTTGTTCCACAGTGAAGCCAAGATTGATGATAACACACAGTACACCCTAGGCTAATATCTGGCAAATGGCCAACATGGAAACACATACTATACCAGAGTTTCCCTCCATGTTTTAAATGCAGATCAGGCTAATCCTCCTTCTCATTGTTATAGACAACCTCATTTGTTTTTACAAATACGCTTAGGATGGGGAAGAATGGGGCACTGTTTTAGCCTACATTTTCTCTAGGCATCCTTGGTCTTCACTAGATTGAAGCCAGGAATTAAATGGGTCAATGAATTCACAGAGCTATTAACAATCTCTTTCCACAGAACTACACATATTACCTCCCTCCCTCCCACAACTTCAAAGTAAAAGTCTCTGCACCATACTTTAGGGCAGGATTTCTCAACCTATGGGTCATTACCCCTTTGAGGTTGAATGACCCTTTCTAAGGGGTAACCTAAGGCCTATCAGAAAACACAGATATTTAATTTACATTTCATAACAGCACCAAAATTACAGTTATGAAGTAGCAATGGAATAATTTTATGGTTAGGGGTCACCACGACCTGAGGAACTGTATTAAAGGGTCGCAGCATTGGGAAGGTTGAGAACCACTGGTCCAGGGGGCCACAGAAATATAACATATTCCTAACTCCTTATTCATCCAAGTCCTAACAAAATCCCCAACCACTAGATAGAGATAAAATAAAACCAGGATGTTGCATGATATATGATCACATTGAGAACCCTGAGACTGTGAAATGGAAAAATCTGTTTCTCTTTGTGGTATGCCTTAGCCTTTGATCCTAGAGCTTTCTGTTTACTGTGAACAAGTACTTGTGGTATGGCTTAGTCCTATCACACACCTTTAATTAAGAGCTAAATAAAGTCAACTGTAGGTCAAGAGACAGAGCAAGCAACCAGCCAACAGGGAGTGAACATGGAGTAAGGGCTTTTTCCTTCTGGGGCGTTGATGGAGTAGGCAGGTCAGCTAGGTGCTCACTCTGCCTCCCTGAGCTAACAGGTTTTCACCCCAGCATCTGGCTCATGAGTCTTCTTTGATAAAGTCAAACAACTGGGATTTAAAAAAAAACAACAGGAGCTGACTCTTTCATGACCTAATGGCCCCAACACTACAAAGCCCTCTACTATGAAGTCACCACACTTCTTCATGCAAACAAAGCTATGTTAAGTACACAGAATAACATTTTGGCCTATTGTTGATGGTGCTCCTATAATATAGAAGCACCTAGTGATATCATATCTATCTGTGATGCTGTATTTTTTTTTAGACAGTCTCACTATATAGGTCTGTCTGGCCTGCAATTCACTATGTAGCTAAGGCTAGCCTTGAAGTCACAGAGATCCACCTGCCTCTGCCTTCTGAGTGCTGTGTGCATCAATGCATGCCTGGTGCCCAAAAAGATAAGGAGATGGCATCAGGGTTACAGA
>CAJQZJ010037513.1:0-10189 GCA_907164525.1 Lophiomys imhausi | reverse complement strand
GGGGGGAAGAGGGTGGAAGGGTGGGACAGGAAGGGGGAATAGGGAAGGGTTTGTGACTGAGATGTAACTTGAAGAAAAAAAATAAAGTACTTATATAAAAAAATAAAATAAAAAAATAAAATAAAAACATCTTCTTAGACTTAGAACATCCTTTTAATCCCTAAAAAGCTTAAAACTTGACTGTGAGACTATAACTATATAGTCTTCAACCATAGAGACATGAGAAGTATAAATATATTTTAATAAACAGTAAGTTCAGAACAAGCAGCTTCTAAAACTGAGAAATGACAGACAATTGGCTGCCTGGACAGGTCCCAGTTTCTCTCTATATCATTGGAGCATCTATACTCAGCCTTTTGGCCCAGTATATCTCATAGACATTAGTTGTAAATCAGGAATTGTGAGGAACTTGCCCATCATATCTTGGCAGAGCTAGTCTGTCAACTTACCTGCTTCCAAGTTTTGTCCTTTTTGGATAGCATTCTGTCTACAGTTGAAGCAAGGGCTTTTTCTTGCCCAGTGGCTTGCTTGCCACTAATGCAGCCATCTCCAAATGGAGATTCTTCGATGCTCATCATCTACTCGAAGTAGAATGGGCAGTGCTGTCAGGAGCTGACATGTCTCAATATCAAAAGATCTTAAGTTAAGAAAACATCTTTAAATGTCATATTCTACAGAACTGAAGTTTTTGAAGACCATCTATCTATCTCCATATATTTGCATAAGCAAATGTTGCTTGTCTCTTAGCAAATTAATATCTGATTAACTTAGAAAATATCTGTCATATACTAACCTTACCTAACAAAATGACAAGTGTGAATTAGTATTAACTTGCATTTCTTAATTATCCTAAGCATCTTGTGATAGTTACTATCAAAAGGCCTAGAACTTCACCTTATATTTTTAATAACTATAATACTTAAAAAGAGTTAACATTAATTTTTTGTCAGTAAACAAAGATCTATACCAACATGCCAAATATAGGTTTAATTTTGTTTCAATATACAAAGATATTAGAGTAGATTCACCAGGCAGTGGTGGCACATGCCTTTAATCCCAGCATTTGGGAGGCAGAGACAGGCAGATCTCCGTGAGTGTGAGGCCAGCCTGGTCTACAAAAGCGAGTCCATGACAGCCAGAGCTTTTATACAGAGTAACCCTGTCTCTGAAAACAAACAAACAAACAAAACAAAAAAGAGTAAATTTAACAATCTATTCTTTTTTCTTTATCATCCCTATGTCATGTCTATATTTCCCCTCCCCTTTTTTTGGTCAAGTCTTTTCCCCCTGCATAAGACAGAAAGAAGGATAGAGAAAAGAAAAAGAGAGAAATCCCTGGGTGTAACCTCCTAAACCTTTCTTAAACAAGATCATTTAGCAACTTGAAACAAATGCCCCTAAATGACAACAAACGTCTATAACTCATCAAATGACCCCCACCCCACCTTCTGGGAAAGGGGCATCCACATTGCTTTCTTATGTGTGAATAAGCACTGTTTTTTTTCCCCCTAGCCTTGATGGAGTGATCAAAACTCTATGTAATTAAATGTTATTTACTGGATCCCCATAAAGTCTGGTCACACCCTAAATGAGTATATTGTCACATACTCAAAATGATAGTCGTAACCTTGTTTGCCATCTGTTTCCCTGATTGGTTAAATGAAATGGCGTATGGTCTGGGGTAGACAAAAGAGAGGGGTAGAGTGAAGGTTCTAGAGCCCTGGGGGTCAAAGAAGAGAAGAGGGAGTGAGGAAAAGGGGAAGGGGAAGACTCCATGGGATAGATGGAAGAGGAAAATTGCAGTTGCCATGAGCTGCCTGCTCTGAGGACCAGACCATATGAAACGTGCAAGGAATTAAGGGATTTTGCCTGGGAGGTTACCTTAGAGGGTTAGGATCTGCCTCACTCCAGTGCTACAAGGCAATATTAAAATGCAACATGCCGGGCGTGGTAGCACACACCTTTAATCCCAGCACTCGGGAGACAGAAGCAGGTGGATCTCTGTGAGTTCAAGGCCAACCTGGTCTACAAAGTGAGTCCTAGACAGTTAGAGCTACATAGAGAAACCCAGTCTCGAAAAATCAAAAAAAAAAAAGCAACAAGTTTCTGTGTGTTTGTTTATAAGTGGTGGGTCAAATATTAACTCTGCCGACCAAGTAATCATAAGTATGTAATCAAATGACAATTATTAATAATTTTTCTACATAGCCTAGGAAGTCTGCTTCTGGGTCTGATTGCCTTTCCTTTTCTGACAGCACCCTTTGAGAGAGCTGAAGAGGACAGAGGAAGCCAGAGATATCTCGAACTCATGACATTCTCCACTCTAGGGTCAAGACCCCCTCAGAAAAAGACTCCCTTATAAATCTGAACTCACCAGTGAGGCACATATCAACCCACTTGCATTTGAGCCAGCCTCTGTGTGATCCATCTGAAGTCAACTCCATATCATACTTATAATATGCTGAAGATAATGCACTCCAGAGATGACAACAGTCCCTTGCTCCTCACTTGTTCTTCCATAAGGAACACAATTGGGATTCCCTAGATTTACAGCCTGCTCTGATGATACCTGCCCTGAGAAAGAATTCATAGAGGAGGTCTGAGTTCCCTGTAATATCTTTGGACAGTTGGATGCTCCCTGAGGATTTGTTAGGTGTACAGCCTAACAAATATTGTTTCACTTAAACTTTTTTTTTGTTTGTTTTGCTTATGGCTTGGGTTTTATTTGCTTTGGTTTTTGTTTCTGTTTTATTAGGCTTGAAGTTTTGTTAGTTTTTCTTGTATTCTTGTCATTATTTTAATAGTTTGCCAAGGCTATACATTGTGTATACTGACTGACCGTTTCCCCTTATTGAGTAAAGAATGTAGTTTTATGAGTAAAAAAATGATTTCCAACTCTTCACTCTAAGATCATTCTTTAGTAAGAGTTTTTTTTTTCTGTCATACTCCTGTAACCCAAGAACGCACAGGCAGGGATGTATCTCTGTAAGTTCTAGGCAGCCTGGAATTTTTTTTTTTTCAAGACAGGGTTTCTCTGTGTAGCCCTGGCTGTCCTGGAATCACTTTATAGACCAGGCTGGCCATAAACTCACAGAGATCCACCTGCCTCTGCCTCCCAAGTGCTGGGATTAAAGACGTGTGCCACCAAGCCAGGCAATTACAGACAGCTGTGAACTGCCACGCGTGTGTGCTGGGATTTGAACCCGGGTCCTTTGGAAAAACAGCCATTGCTCTTAACCACTGAACCATCTCTCCAGTCCCCAAGCTGGAATTTTTAATGAGTACCTTGCCAGGCATACAGTGATACAGAGGGCAAAGGTACCTTGAATGTGAATGGCATGGATACTCTTTTCATGATGATAAAATTGTCTGTATTCTATCTTTGAAGTCATTTATGTGATTACCATTAAATATAGTCTCTGTATACTCATGTTCGTGAATGATAATGTGGAACACATTAATGAGAAACAAGTGTTTTGCTCTACTCTACCGAGGGATATTTGATAAGAATGTATAAAATAAGTCAGGATACCCTGAGCTATTAGCTTCTGGTTTTCTTGAAATACAGCATCAGTGAAAACCACACAGCAGAGATCATGGACACCGAAGACATATTTGGGACATATATTTTTAAGTGCTTTTGTCCTTTATTTTACTCTTTATCTGGATATTTTTATTTCTTTTTAAAAATAATTTATTTTTTATTTCTTCAAGTTACATCTCAATCACAATCCCCTCCCTACTCCCCCTCCACTCGCACCCTTCCACCCTCCTCCTCCTCAACCCCCCATCCTCTACTTTTTTTTTTTAGTTTAATGTGTTTTTTTCCCCCAACAGCTTTCCCTTTCAGTCCAAAAAATGGTTCTTTCTCTTATAACTATAAATACGATACAAAACAACAGAAATAAATAGGCCACAATTACGAGAGTTACATGGCTTAGCATACATTCCCAATGCCCAGTCCATATGTATTTGGCACCTGACTTTAACATTTTGCTATCTAACCATCTCAATGAGTTTAAAGTTCTATATCTAAGTCAGCTTTCATACTAACTTGCCTCACCGCACGCCTTTAATCCCAGAACTTGGGAGGCAGAGGCAGGCGGATCTTTGTGAGTTCGAGGCCAGCCTGGTCTACAAAGTGAGTCCAGGACAGCCAAGGATACACAGAGAAACCCTGTCTCGAAAAAACCAAAAAAAAAAATCTTCTTAGATCCAGAACACCCTCTTGATTCCTAAACAACTCAAAATTTAACTATGAGACTCTAGCTATCTATTCTTCAACCACCTCAGAGACCTGAGAGGGATAAATATATCTCATTATACAGGAAGTGCAGGGCCCGCAGCTTCCAAAACTAAGAAATGACATACCAGTGGCTGCCTGGACAGTTCCCATTTTCTCTCCATACATTACAGCATCAATCTTCAGCCATTTGGCCCCATTTCTCTGACAGACATTGATTGTAGAGCAGGAATTATGAAGGACTTACCTACCTTGTCTTGGCAGAGCTAGGCTATCGACTTACCTGCTTCCAAGTTTTGTCCTTTTTGGACAGCAGTCTCTCTACAGTTGACGCAAGGGGTTTTTCTTGCCAAGAGAAAGGATTACCACCAATTCAACCATCTCCCACTGGAGATTCTTCATTGTTCACATTCTACTTGGAGTAGAATAGGGGGTGCTGTCAGGAGCTGACATGTCTCAATATCAAAAAATCTTAAGGTAAGAAAACATCTTTGAATGCCATATACTGCAGATCTCTTGAGGTTTTTGAAGATGTCCTATCTATCTCTTATATTTAGATAAGCAAATGTTGCTTGTCTCTTAGCAACTTGATTTCTGAGTAGCTTAGAAAATAACTGTGGTACATTGTCATAGTAACTAATGAAATGACACGCTTGCATAACTGTTGGTTACCATTTCTTAATTATCCTAAGCAGTTTATGATGGTTGGTAACCAGAGGCCACAACTTTACATTTCATTTTTTATTTATTTATTTATTTATTTATTTATTTTTTTTACATTTCATTTTTTAAGCATTACTAGGTACAAGACTTTTAAGAAGCATTACCCTTAATTTTGTATCAATATACAAAGATCAATACCAATGTGGTCAAATATAATCTTAATTTTGTATCAATATACAAAGATCAATACCTATGTAGCCCAATACAATCTTAATTTTGCATCAATACACAAGGGTCAATACCATTGTGGCCAAATATAATCTTAATTTTGTAAAGATCAATACCGATGTAGTCCAATACAATCTTAATTTTGCATTAATATACAATGATCAATAACAATTTAGCCAAATATAATATTAATTTTGTATCAATATGCAAAGGTACAAGGGCATATTCAATAATCTGTCCTGACATATATTTTTAGGTGCTTTTGTCCTTTATTTTACTTTTTATTTTTTTTGGGGGGGGATATTTTAATTTCTACTCATTAGTGTTGTGCTAACTGAGTATCTGTGCACCATGGATGCCTGCAATTTCCACAGAGACCACAAGAGGGGGCAGATTCCACTTTGAACAGGATTTACAGAAGACTGAGCCTTCACCTTGATCCTGTGGGACAGAAGCAAATGTTTTTCATGGAGGAGCCATCTTTCCAGCGCCGAGGCCTGATTTTTGTTTTCCCAGACCTGAGTTCTGTCTGTATTATTTGGATTGGATCACACCCAGCCAAACATGGAAGTTTCTAGAGATCTGTAGGGACAGGTACATGAGGTAGGCATGCTAATTGTCTTGGCGTTTCCCAGGTACATCCAATGCTCTTGTGGGTTCAGAATCATCCACAACATCACTGATTGTCAAGTTGGAACAGTTCTGTCACCTCTTGTCTAAGATGAAAATGAGCATTAGGCTCATCTGGTGGAACACAGAATGGAGAAGGTCTTCCAGGGGGTAGAGGTGGGATGAGGAAACCCTCTTGAAGTTCCAGCTAAGCAGTGCTGAGAGGAAGCTTGAGACTAGCAGGAGGGGATGGAGCCTGCATCAGAGGCCACATGACTCCTATGGAGAGCATGGCTAGGAAAGGAGAGGGATGGTTGATGCTGCTCTGTACCACAGCGGATCTCACGGTATATTGAGGAACCATGGAGTTACTCTGCAAATGGTTCTGACTTCTGATACTCACACTGAGTCAGAGAGTTAAGGTGTGAATGAAGTAAAACTCTAGGACCCCAGACTGGTGCTGTAGTATCAAGGGTAAAACGAACCCACTATCTTCTGATCTTCATGTAGGTGGTGATTCCATGTCTTGGCCCACATTTGATTTATGATGCATTCATTCAATTGTATTACTGTGTGTTCCACTTGAAAATTTTCGGACTTTTGTTCTTTTATCCTCTTGTCCAGCAGCAATAGAAACTGAGAATGAGAGCATAAAAGCATCGCATAAAAAACAGGTTAAGAGAATGTGGTAATCTGGGTGTTGTAACTGTGCTGAAATGTTATGAGGCACAAAATGGTCTAAGAGTTATAGTATGTGTGCCTGATGTATTTATGAGTGTTTTTTTTATAGAATAACAGAACACATAGAATGAATTTATCATTTATGGAAAGTATTTTTAAAGTTTAATTTATTTATTTATTCATTTTTACATCCAATTCACATTACCCTCCTTCCTTTCCTCCAAATTATACCCTCCCCTCCCTCTATTTCTCCTTCCCCTTCTTCTGAGAGAAGGGGCTCCACACCAACCTGCTCCAGTACTTCATGTCACATCAGAACTAAGTGCAACCTCTTCTACTGAGGACATTCAATGTAGCCCAGAGTGATTGTGAGATTCCATCTCACACCCATGAGAAGGGATAAGATCAAAAACAGAAGTGACAGTATATGTTGGTGAGGATGTGTAGCAAGGGCAACACTCTTCCATTGATGGTGGGAATGCAAACTTGCACAACCATTTTGGAAATCAATCTGGTGGTTTCTCAAAAAAATTGGGAATAGTTCTGCCTCAAGAACCAACTATACCATTCCTGGACATACCCTAAAGATGACCCATCATATCACAAGGAAATTTGCTCAACTATGTTCACAGCAGTTTTATTCATAATAGCCAGAATCTAGAATCAACCTAGATGTCCCTCAACCAAAGAATAGATTTTAAAAAATTGGTACATTCACACAATGGAATACTACTCAGCTATTAAAAACAAGGAAATCATGAAATTTGCAGGCAAATATATAGAACTAGAAAAGATAATGTTGAATGAGGTAACTCAGGCCCAGAAAAACACAGATGGTATGTACTCACTTACAAGTGTATATTAATCATACAGTATAGAACAACCATACAACAATCCACAGACCCAAAGAAGCTAACAAACAGGGCCCAAGGGAGGATGCTTGAAACTCAATGAAAAGGTGTAAAATATAGACATTGGAAATAGATGAAGAGAGGAAACTGGGTGGGAGAGGGGATTGGGGAAAAGGAGAGTGGGGATCAGGTGGAGGAAATCAGGGGTGGGAAGTGGTAGGGCTGGGTGGGAGAGAAAAAGGAAACTGAAGGGGGCAGAATCTCTGGGACAAACTGGACACCTGTGACAGGGTAGACACCTTCAAGGGTAACTCTAGTTGAGAATTCTGGCAGAGGGGATACGGAGATTGAAGTAGCTATCTCCTGAAGCCAGGAAAGACTGCCAGGGTAAGGAGGGGGCCACCAAACCACCCACAAAACCTTGACCCAAAATCTACCCTGCCTACAAGTCATGCATTGATAAGGATGGAACAGAGATTGAGGGAATGACTGGCACAATTTCAGACCCAACCTATGGGAGAGAGAGCCAACCTCTGAAACTATTAATGATGCTCTGCTACGCTTTCAGAAAGCATAGCATGACTGACCTTTGAGAGGCTTCTTCCAGGAAAAGATCGAAATAGATGCTGAGCCCCACAGCCAAAGCCTGGACAGACACCTAGGAGTCTTGTGAAAGAGTTAGGGGAAAGGCAGAAATACTGGAAGGGAATAAGAACTACAGGATAAAACCAACAGAAGCAACTAACCCAGGCCCATGGGGGCTCACAGAGACTGAATCATTAACCAAACAGCATACATGGGCTAAACCCAGGACCCCTACACTCACAGAGCTGAGGGACAGTTTGGCCTTGATGCGGGCCCCCTACAAATTGGAGCAGGAGCTATCCCTGACACCTACTCATTTGCCTACAGTTTTCTTCAACATTTATTTCTTCAAGTTATATCTCAATTACAGCCTCCTCCATCCTCCATTCCCAGGCTCACCTTCCTACCCTCTTCCCCCTTGCCCTCCTATCTTGTTTTTATTTAGGTTTATCTTTTTATTCCCCCCCAACATCTACCCCTTTTAGTACAATAAAAGGCTGTTTTTCTTAAAACAGTAAATAAAATAAAAAACAATAAGAACAATTAGGCAACAATTATGAAAATTATAAGGTATAACATACATTCCCAATGTCCAGTCCACTAATAATATTATTCTATTATCTATCTATCTCGATGAGTTTGAAGTTCTATAGCTAACTCAGTTTCCATCCTAACTTTTATTACCCACTTAAAAACTTCTTCTTAGATCTTGAACATCCTTTTAATTCCTAAACAACTCAGAACTTAACTGTGAGACTATAACTATCTAGTCTTCAACCTCATCAGAGACTTTAGAAGGCTAAATTTATCTGAAAAAACAGGAAGTGCTGGAGAGAGGGCTCAGCCATTAAAGGCTAGGCTCATAACCAAAAATATAAGGGAAGTGTATTTTTTAAAAAGACTGGAAATCTCAGCATTTAGTGTACTCTGTACTCCAATGAAGTAGGCTCTAATCCAGTGGAGGAATGTGTTTGCTAGCAAGAAATAACAAGGAGGCAAAGAGAGACAACTTCCTTCATTCATGTACTACCAGCAGAAAGTATAGTCAATATAAAGCTGGGTCTTCCTACCTAAACATAATTGGGTTAAAGTTTTATCTTTCCACATTGAAGATTGGGATTAATGGCATTTCCTTCTGCCTCAAAAATTAGAAGTAGATCTTCTAGGAGGTTCTTAGTCCTGATGCAATTTGATGTTCCAGAGTGGATTGGCACAGGGCAAGTGGGTGGGAGGTTGGGACTGGAAAGAGGAGAGGGAGAAGGGTTGAAAATGGAATGTAAAATAAAAAAATAAATTAAAAGATATAGTACTAGTTAAGGAAACAACAAAAACAACCACAGCAATAGAAGTAGATCTTCATACTTTAAGGAAAAATTCCTCACAGGTATGCTCCTCCATTTTGTGGTTTTGGTAAATTCCAAATGTAATTAAGGTGACTGCCAATAATAGCCATCAGAGGTCTACTACTTTTCAGCTTGACACACAGTTTTATCTATTTCTCTCTTGAACGAAAACATTGTCTACACCTTGAAAATGCTAAACCTGATATCAGTATCCCATATCCAATTACAAGCCCATTATATATTTGACCAAGTCATAATATGCCTAATTTGGTATAGCTCTCTCCTCTTCAGCCTCATATACATTATAAATTTAGAATAGGTAGCAATGTCCATTCATAAAATGTTGATTACTATCTCATATTTAAATGTGATAACCATTGATATTCCCTTCATTGATGTCACATCACATGATAAAAAATTGAAGAAATAAAACACAGATACATATACAAGCACATTCTTAACAAAATATGACAAAAACCTTATGTAATTTATAATCTTAATCCCTTGAACTGGTCATGCGGTTTTGCTGTTATTTATAACTACATTTCCCTACTACCCATTCTCTTTTTCACCCATCCTCAGCAAGAACATCAAAGGTCTTGGCTCTTTTTTTGTAGGAATGATCCATACCTTCATTGCTGAAACATCTATGCCCCTTCTAAGCATGTCTAGATTAGGCTAATGTGCTTCTCATGGCCTTTAATTCACAAGACAGGGTAGCTCCCAGAGACTCCATAAAAAATATCTTGTACTCAGAATTAAGCTTTCTTAGCTCTATGTGCAGCATAGAGTTGGATAGTAATATGGATCAATCACCCTCCCTAATGCTATTATTCCTTTTTTAGGCAGTTTATTTAAGGACATTGGAAGCATAACCTGGGGTGGGGGATGTCTGAGCTTTCACTTCAGTGGAATATTTGTTGTGAGACCTGGCAGCAACATTCTCCCATTTGGCACAAAATCATCAAGGCCAACAGAAATTAAGG
>CAJQZJ010037512.1:0-11930 GCA_907164525.1 Lophiomys imhausi | reverse complement strand
AGACATCTTTTGATTAAGGGCAGATCATCATAGCAGATTATTCCTTGAGTATTAGATACAAATTGGCTTTTGTTTTTATGGACCCAACCAAAAATTTCCTCAAATATCAGAGGGATTTTACAATTTTATTAACTTATCTATTTATGATACACACAAAAACAGAGTACATTGCATTCTAAACTTGACTTCATACATCAAGCAAATACAGGTGGCCCTTAATTTACCAGGTCATGAGAACATATAGTTGAGATAAAACAAACAAACAGAAACAGAGTTATTTTTCTTATGAGCCTTGCCAATAAGAAAGGGAAAATATTTAATTGGAAAGATCAGAGATGGTTCCAATAATGTGAGAGTTGAGTAGATAATAGACTGAACTTAGGAAGTAAGTAATGTAGGATTCAGGATAGGAAGTGTCTAACCAATGATAGTGTAAAATTATAGGTCTTATTAGACTTTAGACTATATTTGCAATATTGTAAAGCCATAGTTTCAGTGTGATAGTAGCTTGAGTATAATAGTCATGGGTCAGGACGTTATAGGGTCCCAGGCAGATAAGTGCTGGGAGCATATCCACAAGACACTGAAGTGGGAAACCTAGAATGAGGCCCATAATTTTAACTAAAGAGACTATTCAATAACGAGTTTTCTTAATAAAGTAAGGAACACCGTGGAAGAATGCTGAAGAAATCAGAAGTATAATTTGGAGCATGACATATTTGCAGTGCTCTTTGGAATTTGAAGTCTAGATAACAGTGATCAGGCAATAATATCACAGAGCCATGTCTATGAGAGGAGAGTACCTCTATTACCTCAGGTGAAACAATATATGGAGGTTGGAGAGATGACTCCCTGGTTACGAGAACTTTCTCCTCTTGCAAAACTATGGATTTCTGTTCCCCAGTGCTCACATGGTGTCTTGTAACAGTTTGGTGCTCCAGGTTCAGGGTGTTCAGCACCTGCTTTTGTCCTCCACAGGCACCAGACATGCACATAACCACAAATATACATGTAGGAAAATACTCATACATATAAAATAATAAAAGAAAAAATAAAAGAAAATTAATCTGCAGGGTGTCCAAACCCTCAGTGAATAAGATAGTATCAAAATTAATATAAAATAACCTTATATATTAAAAGGGACTTAGAAAATAGTGTGATTTTTGTGATCTGATTTAAAATAGAAAGACCTTTTAGGATTGCCAACCATACAGACTTGCTACTCTTATTAGTATATAAAATCAGAAAAACCATCCCAGAGAGTAAATCAGAGAGTTGCAAAACCAGAGTCAAGGAAATTGGAACTTTGGCAAGACAGTCAGTTCTGACTGGCTGAGAAGATAAGCCAGGAATAAACTCAGCTCCTACAAGCAATGATCAATTTCTATGTAAAAGGAAGCAAAGGAATAGGAACTTTGACTTTGACAGGAAACTGAAGTGTATATGCTGACCAGCCACCTCAATGAGTCAGGAACTAGGTTCTCCTCCAGAGTCCCTGCACTGGAAGAGTCTCCAGCACACTTTGGATCTCAGCCTCTGAACATATGGACCAGATGAGCTGATTTTTCTTGCACCTTGTGTCGAGTGAGGCACCCAATTTGTGGTGAGCTCTGGATGATGCTGATGGTGGTTTGTTTGCTTTGGCTTTATGGTAAAGTCCTTTTTCTTTCCTCATTTGCTATACCAGTAATAAAAAAATAATTATAAAAGGAATTCCATTTAACTCTGGCATAAATGTGGTTTGGCACCACACTGTCCATCTATTCTGAGAGGAGATTTCCATTTGAGATTCATTTTATTTGGATTTTGTTGTTGCTGTTGTTATTGATTTTGTTTGTTTGTTTTCATTAAGAACCACAAGAAGACAGAACAAAGTCCAGCTCTGAAGACATTCTTTCATGCAAACTGGACTGTAAATAAAGTCAGTCAAGTTCAGAGAGGATCTAGGGTATTAAGGCAATAATACCACCAAAGAGTCAAAACTGAAGTTGATACTTTTGGTTTTGAGAAAATAATGTTTGATGAATAGCAAAGAAAAGAAGTGCAGACAATGAGAACACTAAATTGAGGTGAGGATGTGGGACCTGGAGAGTTCAAACTCATTGCTGGTAGGAAGAAAATGGTAGAGACATGTGGGGTGACGGTAGGTGCTTTGTTTATTCTTATCATTTCATCATTTGCCTAAGGGAAATGAAGACGTACACCCACATACAAACTACATAATGAATATTCCTTTTGTAGAAAGATGGGTAAAGAAACTGTGGTACAGCCAGACTGAAAATGCAACTTAGTTAACCATGATATTTATTAGTAAATATAAATTTTAATATTAGGCTAGTGGGGCAACTGGCAGCCCGGCGGAACACCAGCAGTTCTGACTTGCTTTAGAGGCCTGTAGGCCTAGAGGGACGGTGTGGTGGTGTAGCCTGGAGGTGCAGTCTTGCAGGGAAGCTGGTGGTGGGGTAGCTGTAAGATACTTATTAATAACTATAAACTATTATATTAGACCAACAGAATTGTCCACGACATGGATAGACAACCGCCAGGGCTTGGCGGGAGGCCAGAAGGCCTGGATTGCTTTGACTCGCAGCCCTTTCCTCAGTCATTATATACACCAAGACCTTTTAATGTTTCAACTCTTAGCCCTTAGCTGGACAGACTGTCAACTACCCCACTTAAATTAATCCCAGACCACCTAATCCCAATCAACCACATGGCTTGTTATACCTTCTTGGGTCACTGAGAGTTCACATCCTCAGCCCCAGCGACCTGGCAGGAAACTTACTCTGTAAAAAAAAACAGGATTCTTTTCATGAACCTAGGAAGTACCACCTTCCTACACTCTTTCTACCCAACTAACTGACCATAAGCAACTTTTATTAACCAATCAGAGAGTGTCTCAGAAAGAGTGGTAACCAGACCTCTAGCACTGAAATCAGCCTCCAAGGACCAATGCATTAGACCCTTCTCCAACAGCCACACTATAGGTTTTGAACATAAGTAAGCTATTAAAACTTTAAGAAACATAGGGAGCTGGGGGGCAGTTCAGTGGATAAGAGGCTACAGAGAACATATGTTTGATTCCCAGCTGCCACATCACCCATGTGGCAGCTCACAACTACCTCTCATTCCAGTTGCAGGTGATCTGACATTCTCTTTTGACTTCCATGGGTACCAGGAATGTAATGATGTAAAGACATGATGTATCTAAGACACCCAATAATTAAAAAGAGAGACAGAGGGAGAGGAAAGAAGGGAAGGAAGGAGGGAGGGAAAGAGAGAAAGAAAGAGAGATAGAGAGAGAGAGAGGAGGAGAGAATCTTAAAAGTATATTTCTAAGTGAATGAGTCAATCCAAAAAAGCTTCATTGATGGGGTTTCAATCTCACCTTTTACAACAGGACAGTAAAAACAGTAAAAAGGTCAACATCATCTAATCATATGCATATTTAAATTGCAATTACTTATTTAGCTAGTGAGTAGATATTTGTTTCATTTTTCTTTACTGGTTCTCTCAAATAATCTTGCTTTGAACATTTGACATATCAATTTGGAAAGTTATGGCTTTAGTTCACTTGGGATTTGTGGGTCCTTTGAGATTGTTATATTGCCCTTCCTTGTGGCATTCAAGATTTTTCTCAGTTATAGAGCATTTAATTTTTTTCTCCGATCTGTGAGCTTGTCCTACTTCAAGTTAGTCATACTCCTTAGGAATTACATTAAAGCTTTTTTTTTTTTTTTTTTGTCAAATTTCCGAAGTTTCAGTGAAATGCCCTTTTTACATATGAAGCCTCTATCTAACCTTGTATTCCTCCTCCTCCCCTTTTCTCTCTTTATGTGTGATACACATACATGTTTGCACACTCTTGCCCTCTATGTCGTATGCCTGTGGGGGCCTAAAGTTTATATCAGGTGTCTTTCTTTCTTTTTTTTTTCAACATTGATTTATTTATTCCAGTTAAATGTCAATCATATTCCTCTTCCTCCTCCCCTTTGCAGTCACCCTCCTCCCCTCCTCCCCCTCCCTCTTCTATATACTTTTTTGTTTCTCAATTTAAGGTGTAGCTTCCCCCCCCCAAGCTCCCCATTGTAGTCCAATAAAAGGCTCTTTTTTCTAATAACAGTAAATACAATACAAAACAAAGAATATAATACAAAGAATAATTAGGCCACAATTATGAAAATTATAAGGTATAACATACATTCCTAATGACCAGTCCAAATATATTAGATAACAGATATTAATATTCTATTATCTAACTGTCTCAATGAGTTTAAAATTCTATACCTAATTCAGTTGCTGATGACCAAAGATGTTGAATGTTTCTTCACGTGCCTCTCAGCCTTTAGAGATTCCTTTTTTTGTGAATTCTTGGTTTTTCTCTATACCCCATTTTTTTGATAGGGTTATTTGATTTTTTGGTGTTTAGTTTCTTGAGTTCTTTATATATTTTGGATATTAGCCCTTTGTTGGATTTCGAGTTGGTGAAGATCTTTCCCCAATCTGTAGGCTGCCATTTTGTAATAATAACAGTGTCCTTTGCCTTACAGAATCTTTTCAATTTCATAAAGTACCATGTATTGATTGTTTGTCTTAGAGCCTAAGCAGTTGGTGTTCTGTTCAGGAAGTTGCTATCCATGCCAATGAGTTCCAGGATTTTCCCCAATTTCTCTTCTATTAATTTTACTCTGTCCAGATTTATGTTGAGTTCTTTGATCCACTTAGAAATAAGTTTTATACAAGGTGATAAGTATGGTTCTATTTGCATTCTTCTACATGTTGACATCCAGTTAGAACAACACTATTTGTTGAAGATGCTGTCCTTTTTCCATTGTATGGTTTTGGCTTCTTTGTCAAAAATTTAGAGACCACAGGTGTGTCGGTTTATTTCTGGGTCTTTGATTCAATTCCATTGATCAACTGGTCTGTTTCTGGGCCAGGGCCATGCTATTTTTATTATTATTGCTCTGTAGTACAGCTTGAAATCCAGGATGGTGATATCCCCATGTGTTCTGTTACTGTACATGATTGACTTAGCCATTCTGTTTTTTGTTGGTTTGTTTTCCCATATTAAGTAAAGAATTGTTCTTTCAAGGTCCATAAAGAATTGTGTTGGTATTTTGATAGGAATTGCATTGAATCTGCATATTGCTTTTGGTAAGTGGACATTTTTATTATGTTGATCCTACCTATCCATGACCAAGGCAGATCTTTCCATCTTCTGATGGCCTCTTCAATTTCTTTCTTCAGGGACTTGAAGTTCTTGTCCTATAGGTCTTTAACTTGCTTGTTTAGAATTACCACCAGGTATTTTATATTATTTGTGGCTATTGTGAAGAGTGTTTTTTTCCCCTATTTTCTTTCTCAACCCATTTATCTTTTGTGTAAAAAATAGCTAATGATTTTTTGAGCTAATTTTGTATCCAGACACCTTGCTGAAGGAGTTTATCAGCTGTAGGAGTTCTCTGGTGGAGTTTTTTGGGCTCACTTATGTATTCTGTCATATTATCTTCAAATAGGGATACTTGGAATTCTTCCTTTATAATTTATATCCCACTGATCTCCTTTAATTGTCTTATTGCTTTAGCTAAAACTTCAAGTACTGTGTTGAAGAGATACAGAGAAAGTGGGCAGCCTTGCCTTGTTCCTGATTTTAGAGGAAATGCTTTAAGTTTCTCTCCATTTAGTTTGATAACGGCTATTGGCTTGTTGTAAATTGATTTTATTATGTTTTTTAAAAATACATGTGACATTGTTCTGTTTTGTTTTAGATTTATTTATTTATTATGTATACAGTGCTCTGCTTGCAGTTATATCTGCAGGCCAGAAGAGGGCACAAGATTTCATTATGGATGGTTGTGAGCAACCATGTGGTTGCTTGGAATTGAACTCATGATCACTGGAAGAGCAGCTGATGCTATCTCTCCAATCCCTTTATTGTGTTTAAATATTGTCCTTGTGTGCCTGAGCTCTCCAAGACTTTTGACATGAAAAGGTGTTGGATTTTTGTCAAATGTTTTTTTTTTTTTCACATCCAGTGAGATGATCATGTGTTTTTTTTTTTTTTTTCTTTCAGCTTGTTTATGTGGTGGATTACACTGAGGGATTTTCATATGTTGAACCACCCCTGTATCTGTGGGAAGAGGCCTACTTGATCATAGTGTATGATATTTTTGATGTGATCTTGGATCCAATTTGCAAGTATTTTATTATTTTTTTCATCCATGTTTATGAGGGAATTTAGTCTGAAATTTTCTTTCTCTTTTGGGTCTTTGTGTGGTTTAGGTATCAGGGTTACTGTGGCCTCATAGAATGAGTTTGGTAGTGTTCCTTCTATTTCTATGTTGTGGGAGAGTTTGAAGAATATTGGAGTTAGCTCTTCTTTGAAGGTCTAGTAGAATTCTGTGCTGAAATCATATGGGCTTTTGTTGATTGGAAGATTTGTAATGACTTCTATTTCCTTAAGGGTTATAGGATTGTTTAATTTGTTAACCTGTTCTTCATATAAACTTGGTAGGTGGAATCTATTAAGAAAGTTGTCCATTTCAATTAGGTTTTCCAATTTTGTGGAGTAAAAGTTTTTGAAGTAGCACCTAATGATTCTTTGGATTTCCTCAGTGTCTGTTGTTATTGTTCCCTTTTCATTTCTGATTTTTTTTTTAATTTGGGTATTTTCCCTCTGCTTTTTAGTTAGTTTGGCTAAGCATTTGTCTATTTTGTTGATTTTTTTCAAGGAAACTTCTCTTGGTTTTGTAGATTCTATATATTGTTCTTTTTGTTTCTAATTTATTGATTGATTTCAGCCCTGAGTTTGATGATTTCCTGCCGTCTGCTCCTCTTTGGAGTGTTTGCTTCTTTTTGTTCTAGCTCTTTCACATATGCTTTTAGGTCGCTAGTATGGGAATTCTGAAGTTCTTTTTGAAGACACTTAGTGCTATTCACTTTCCTCTTAGCACTGATTTCAATGTGTCCCATAAGTTGGGGTATGTTTTGCCTTCATTTTCACTGACTTCTAAGAGACTTTAGTTTCTTTTCTTTTTTTTTTTTTTATTTCTTCCATGACCCAGAGGTCATTGAGTAGAGAGTTGTTCAGTTTCCATAGATTTGCAGGCTTTCTGTTGTTTTTGTTATTGTTGAAGTCTAGCTTTATTCCATGATGGTCTGATAAATTACAAGGAGTAATTTAAATTTTCCTGTATCTGTAAGACTTGCTTTGTGACCAACTATATGTTGATTTTGGAGAAGGTTCCACGAGGTGCTGAGAAGAAAGTATATTATTTTGTTTTGGGGTGAAATGTTCTGTACATATCAGTTAGGTCCATTTGATTCATGACATCTGTCAGGTTCATTATTTCTCTCTTTGGTTTCTGCATCTTTGATCTATCCAGTGGTGAGAGTGGTGTGTTGAAGTCTCCCACTATTGAGGTGTGGGGTTCAATGTGGGATTTGAGTCTTAGTAATGTTTCTTTAACAAATGTGGTTGCTCTTACATTTAGGGCATAGATGTTCAGTATTGAGATGTCATCTTGGTGAATATTTCCTTTGATGAATATGAAGTGTCCTTCTCCATCTCTTTTAACATTGGTTGAAAGTCTAATTTATTGGATACTAGAATGGATACTCCAGCTTTGTTCTTGAGATCATTTGCTTGGTATATCTTTTTCCAGCCCTTTACTTGGAGATAATGCTTATATTTTTTGCAGAGGTGTGGTTCTTGTAAACAGCAGAATGCAGGATTCTGTTTTTGCATCCGTTCTGCTAGCCAGTGTCTTTTTATTGGGGAAATGAGTCCACTGATGTTGAGAGATATTAATGACTAATAATTGCTACTTCCTGCTGTCTTGATGTTGGTAGAGTATTGTGTGAGTGACCTTCTCTTCTTTAGGTTTTGCTGCCATTGGGTTATTTGCTTCCTATATTTTTTGGGGTGTAGTTCACCTCCTTGGATTGGAGTTTTCCTTTAACATCTTCTGTAGCTGGATTTGTGCATAGATATTGTTTGAATTTAGTTTTGTCCTTGAAGTTATTGTTTTCTCCATCTATGTTGATTGACGACTTTGTTGGAAATAGTAGTCTGGCCTGGCATTTGTGGATTTTTAGGGTCTGCAAGACATCTGTCCAGACCCTTCTGGCTTTTAGTGTCTCTGATGAAAAGTAAGTTGTGATTCTGATAGGTTTTCCATTATATGTTACTTGGCCCTTTTCCCTAGCAGCTTTTAATATTCTTTCTTTGTTCTGTACATTTAGTGTTTTGATTATTATGTGGTGGGAGGATTTTCTTTTCTGGTCTCATCTATTTGGAGTTCTGTAAGCTTCGTATAATTGTAGGAATATCTTTCTTTAGGTTTGGAAAATTCTCCTCTATGGTTTTGTTGAAGATAATTTCTGGTCCTTCGAGCTGGGAATCTTCTCTTTCTTCTATTCCTATTATTCTGATATTTCATCTTTTCATAGTGTCCTTGATTTCCTGAATGTTTTGAGATGAAGTTCAGAAGCCTTCAAGACAAGCAGCTGGAGCAGGAAGGAGAACACACATCATCGGTTAGAAAAAAGAACCTCCATGTGGCCAGGAACATCGGCATAGCGTGGAGAATAGCAGTCCAAGGGGACGTTGTATATATGGGATCATATTTGGAGAATAGAATTAAGAGCTAGCTTATATGGACTATGATTGGACAATTCAGGCCACAGCTTGTTAAAATCCATGAGGTCTCTGTGTGTTCATTTATAATGGATTAATAACTGCTGAACCATTAAATATAATATAAACACAGGTAAATAATTTTAATTAATTTTTTCTACAATTTTATGTCAGGACCTTTCTGGATTTTACATTTTCTTTGACAGATGTATCAATTTCTTCAATTTTATCTTCTGTGCCTCAGATTCTTTTTTCCAACTCTTGTATTCTGTTCGTAATGCTTGTGTCAATAGTTCCTTTTCTTTTCCTAACGTTTTCCAGTTTCATGGATGACTCAGCTTGTGTTTTAGTACTTCAAATTCTGTTTTAATTTCTTCCATTCCTTCAAGAGCTTTAAAGGATTTCCATCACCTCTTTTACAGTATTTTGTTGTTGCTCTCTGAGATATTTGATTTCCTCCCTTAAGCCTTGTATATAATTAATATAAGTGTAGGATTAAGGTCATTTTCTTTTGTTTCAGTAGTGTTAGGACTTTGAGGGTTATCTGTAGTAATATAGCTAGGTTCTAAAGATGTCGTATTGCTTTGGGTTTTTGTTTTTGTTTTATTGTTTTCTTGCTCGGGCCTTTACTCATCTGGTTGATCCTGGTGTTGTCTGGTTGTTTCTGATGCCAGTTGGCCTTGGTGCTCAGAGAAATGCCCTGTTCTGATGGCCAGGTGATCCTGAGATCCTGGTGTCTACCTCCAGATGATGGGTAGGTTCTTTTAATAGACTGGCTCTCAGAGAGTGACTGCTCCTCTTCTCAACTGGTTGTGACCCAAATGAATCTACATGCAGGGGCTTGGAATGAGGAGGGGGCTATCCTGTGAGGACCTGAAAGATGTTGGATCCCCTCAGGAAGGCAGAGGTTGAACCTTGGGCCTGTCTTCTCCCCTCACTGATACAGTCATTCTAGCTCAGCAGCTAAGGGGACCAGTACAGTCAGGGAGCTCCTCCCAAGATGGAGTGCCAGTGTCTGAATGCATGTTGTTGACTGCCTCAAAAGCTCAGGTGCTCAGATGAGTGATCTGCCTCTATGTTTGCAGTCAGGCTCAACTCTTGATTGCTTTGCTGTGGGCTAGGTTTGGTATCAGCCACTCAGGTAAAGTGCACACTGTGCCACCATGTTGGGAACTCAGGAAAGAAAATCTTACTTACCTTTACTTTTGTAGTCCGGCTGTTTTTCCCAATCCCACATGCAGGCTGGGTCTCCCAGGTGTCTTTCTTGATCATTCTCCACTTTACTGAGGCAGATTCTCTAGATGTGGCCTGTTCCAGCCAGTCTAGCTAGCCAGCTTGCTAGTCAACTTGTTCCTGAGGATTTCCTTCAGAGTGCTAGCAAAAGTCTATCTGAATTTTAAATTATATCTGGAAATCCAGTCTCTGGTTATTTGTCCTTAAGTAATTTATGCCTATGGTTTTTAACAGGTGAGAGTTTTGTAAAGGTAGTTCTAGATGGCACCTGCTAAAAGTTCAGACTTCTTCAGTTTCTCTGATTTTCTCTCACACATCTACATATATACTTCCACCAGAATGTCAGGGAAAACAAGGCAACATGGACTTTCGTAACTCTTCTGAATAAGAGCAATCACATCTGATGAAGTACTGGAGATGCTCTCTCCACTACAGGTCCCAGCAAAGGCTTAGTACATTGTCCACTGTGGAGTTATTGTTGTTACCTATTGCTATCCATGGACACTAATAATGGCACTGGCAGTAGGCCACAAGTCGTTCCCTGGAAGCTTATGCTCCATGAAGGACATTTTTCTTTTTCTTCAAGGAGGTAATTGGTTCAATATCTCTGTCTTATCTGGAATCCTGTAATGACTGAGGGTCTGAGAAGCACTGAAATATATCTGAAGCAGGATTAACCAAACATCAATTCATATATCCAATTTATTCAATGCAGTGTATTCACCCATGTTGTACTACAAGACTTCATCCTTCATTCTAAACACAAACATTCCCACTTTACCCTGTGTGTGTCATCATGCCATGTAATCTTAACAAGCAATGGAATAGCTCAGTGCAGATTAGAGTCCAGATTGTACACACTGGTTGTTGTTAATTGCTTTGTTGTTGTTAATTCTTTGTTTTGTTTTCATTGTATTGGAGATAGAATCATGTACTTAAGAAATGCTAAGTAAACACCCTCTACCACTGAGATGCACCCTTAATAACTCAATTATTTTTTTTACATTTATGTTTCTTACATTTTATATGTAGGTGAGTGTGTGTGTGTGTGTGTGTGTGTGCGTGTGTGTTTGAATTCCTCTTTGTACAAGCACATGGGTAAGTATGGTGATCAGAAAATCACTTAGAGGTGTCAGTTCTCTATTTCTACCATGTAGGTTCTGGAGTTCAAATTCCGGTCTTCAAGCTACATGTCAAGCACTTTTGCAGCTGAATCATCCCCCCAAACTAAGATTGATAGTGCTTTCAATGTACATGCAAAGTTGCCAGTCCTTATAGAATTAAATAATGGAAGAAAATAGCTTTTAATATTTCTCTACCATCCTTCTCAACACATAAGCATAAAATTAAAATACTTTTGGATTGTGTCAGAATATATTTTATATGTTTATTTATTAATTCAAGTCACATCTCAATCACAGCCCCCTCTCTCTTCCTCTCCTGATCCCACCCTCCCACCCTCTACCCCATCTGCCACCTATCCTGCTCCTCCTGTTTGGAGGGCCCCACATATCAGCCCCCCTCAGTTCATCAGTCACATGATGGCTAAGAGCTCCCTATTACTCTGGGTCCCAACATGGCAGCTCCACTAGGATAAAGTGTCCCACTAACAGGTAACAATGTCCATGACTGAGACTGCCCCACCCCTACGTATTAAGAGATCTGTGTGAAGACCAAGTTGCCTAGGTCAAATCTAAGCTCTCTTTTTTCTTATTTTGGTTAGTGTTTCAGTCTCTGTAAGTCTCTAGGGGCCTAGGATAGCTGGTTCTATTGATCTTCCTGTGTTGATCTTGACCCCTCCAGGTCTCTCTCTTCTTCTTCCCTCTCTTATTTGGGCTCTCAGAAATATTTTTTAAAATATATTTTTAAATTCATGCTTGTGTGTCTGTGAGAATGTACATATAGGCGTGTGCAGGTGCATGGAGATCAGTAAATAACTTCTGATTCACTAGATACAGAGTTAAAGGTAATTGTGAGATCCCAAATGTGAATATCAAACTCATGCTGTCTGCAAGAGCAGCCATAATTCTAAACCACTGAGTATATTGTCAGCCCT